>JAINUV010001083.1:0-50236 GCA_020205505.1 Panax japonicus
ATTTCGGCATAATGATATTGAAGAAAATATCATTTAGAAGAAAATAACATCCCTTACCTCAAAATAGCCGTACTTCTGACTGAATTTCGGTATAGTGCTGACAGAAACTCGCACCGTATAGCAACACTCAAAGTATACTCACAAGAATACGCTCGATAATAGAGAGAAAGAGAGAAAACTTTGTTTCTGGTGTGATTTTCAATTCTAACTTAGCCCTCTATTTATAGGAAAATGTTAGAACGCCAAAGGAGACTAAATAATAATTAATATTATTATTCACGCATGTTTGTTGCAACTTCAGCCCCTCAATGCTGAAAATTTCAGCAGCCCATGTGTATTCAACACCCACCAAAAAGTGGGTCCCACCATAATTAATAAAAAATCATTTTATTTTCCGTAACTTCAATAATTCATAGAAAATAGCCTGTTTATCAGAAAAATTCGAAACTCGCGACTTTCCATGGGAAATTCCATTCTCTACAACTTTGCAGAAGAAAATTTTTCCAAATTCCAAACAGAAATTGACCGAAATCCACAAACGGGATTTTACAGTCTATAATCAATTTTCGGTCAAAAATTATGTCCACCGACACACAAAACATGTTAAACATTTAATGCCACAAAAATACTCTACCTTCTTATACTCATATATCCCACATTCATTGTAAAAATATCATCGTTAATATTTATTAAAATAATATATTTAAATGAATTATTTTATCAGAAAAAGATAAAATATTAATTTTCAACAATTGTCACATTAAAAATTTTCTCCATCTATATCCACATAAATAAATATTTTCTTTATCATAATAATCAATAATTAATTATTAAAAATAATATTACCGAATCACAGTACCGACAACCAGGCCGTTCCCAGGATAGAGGGGGCTTTCCAATAAGGATTTCTCCTTACTGGCTTTCCAATAAGGATTTCTCCAACACGAAACCTAACCCTAACAAGGTACGATTTCCTTGCCCACAGAAAGTAAGGGATCCCTTACAGGATCCGGACCGTATATATATATATATATATATTATATATTATAATATATATATATATATATATTATATATATATATATATATATTTACACCTATACAATTCGAATTAGTTTGTTAAACGATCTGATAGTCATTTATGAGATTAGAAATTTAGGATATAAAACCACTAGGATCTCCTCGTGGACTTGCTTTCATAATACATAGCGGGATGAGGAGAAGAAACAAGTGATGAAACATAAATTTATCAAATGAGTATATTATTGTGGACCAAATGCATTACCCCCGAAAAAAAAAAGCGAAGAAAAAAAAATAGAGAAATAGTTTCAAGTCGTATGACATATATATTAATATTAGCAGATTGATCTACCTGGCATTTCATTTCGGGTAACTCAAAGGAGGGGAAGAAAAGCAAATTAGAAACCGTCCCCCATTGAAAAATAGAGAATAGTTTCAAGGTCAGTATGCTACGTTTGGATTGAAAAATAAAATTGGTAAAAAAAAATAAAATATCAAAATTAAGAAATGGAATATATGGAGAGTGGAATAATTGGAATAAGTCATTGATTCATACCCTCCCCCATTGAATAAACTTCACAAATTTGGTAGGAATGGGCCGGGAATGATTCATTCTATTCTAATAGAACAATCAAACACAATTTTTTCAATCCATAGGAATGAATCGTTTCATTCTCACATTCATTTCTGCAATCCAAACGTAGCATAAGATTTTTGTGGTAAATATAATTGCCTAGAAACAAGTATATTATTAATTAACTTTGGTCTCTTTGTTTCATATAGAGGTTGCCGAAAGAAACAAAAAATTTACTCCTCTATTCTAAAATTAGAGATATAATTTGACTTTTGAGGTCAAACGATAACATATATTAAACTACAAATTGATGTTAATTCAATAAATTTTATTTAATATAATTATTATAATTGTATAATATATAACAAAAAATTATTAATCACAAATTTATTTCGTTCTAAATTTTTATGAATTATATCGATTTTCAAATTTAATATGACCTCGTTTGACAAGAAAGTTAAATATATCTCTAATTTTAGAACAAGGAGATAGTATCTAGACTAGTTTTATATCATCCAATAGGGATTCATCTTTTATGTCGTCATTATCTAGCACATTATAAGTTTAATATAGCGTGGTTTAATATACTTTAATTAACTACGCAGTCATTATCTAGCAAAATTTTCACTATATAAACTCTACTTGATAGTTGATATAAAAGATTAAAAACACCCCACTTCATGCCCAAAAATAATTTTTAAACTATATAGGTCACATTATAAGTTTATGTGCCATTCTTATAATAATTATGATTGGTAGACAGCACCACCAGTAAAAACTAGCAGCTGCATTATAATTGCAGTCACTACTGGTTAAAACTGATATACTACTCCGGCTTGCTTACTGTTAAGATCTTCATTATATATAATTCAACATATATATATATATATAATCATTCTGTTGGGAAATTTGGAGAGAGCAGAACTCAACTTGACCCAAAAACATAAGTCATTAAGTCTTAGGTACTCCATTCATGTATATTAATTATTCACTCTTCACTATTATCTGATGTGGAACTCCAACTCACTTGTGATATCCTAACAATCTCCCTCACAAGTGAGTTTCATCACATCGAGAGCTCCCGCTCACCTTGAACACACTTCTCTTCAATCACATACACCAATTCTTGGCTAACTATTATGGGTCCTTCTTATCCATCGAGAGTCAACTTCCATCAAGAATGAACATCTTCTCTTCAATCACCGCAGATCACCAATTCTTGGCTAGCCACCTTCGGAACCAATTCTTGACTAACCCATCAAGAATTCAACATCACCTCGAGAGCACCTTAAGGGAATACCAACCCTTCATCAAATATTAATGACCACCATCGCATGTCTTTTGAAGAGGCTATCCGGGAGTTTTTTTCCACCATTGGTATCTTTTGAAGAGGTTCACTAACCCGGGATCAAACTTCCGTACATTTGATACCAATAGTGTGACGCCCCCAAAATAGGAATACAACACCCATTCTGAGTCGCCAAATACATGGTACAGAAAGCAAATTACAACTTCAATAATACAATTGTCGTGCAAAATACGACAACATACTATGAGTTTAACTACAATATTGTCTTCTAGACAATATTCACACTCAAATAAGTCCTCGTTATAATTATTCAAACACTATTTTACAGAAATAGTGAGGACTGCTAAAACATCTTTCTAGAACCATCACTCCGTACCCCGACTAGTTCCTGCTATGTTCTCACCTCCTGAGAAAATAGAACAAAAAGGAAAAGGGTGAGCTCAACTAGCCCAGTAAAAATATTATGACTAAGATAATATACAAGAAATTATGGTTAGTCTTCAACAGGGAAAAATCTGATAAAATATAAATAGCCAACAAATTTTAGATCAACAACTGCAAGCGAAACATCAATCCATTAGAAGAGTCAAGTAGAGAATGAGTTCTACTATCTTCTAAGATTTAAAAGTCCATCATCAATATTTTATCCCTGTAACAACAATCAATATACATCTTTAATCCAAATATTCATCTTGCACTACAGGCCAAAGATATTCATTTGTATCACCAGTTGGTCATGTTCATCTCAACACCTGTTCATCTTTGCACTACGGGCCAAAGATATTCATCGGTTAATTATTTTTCTTTACACTACAAGCCGAATATATTTAGTAATATCATCATTTTAGGACTGAGGATGATGAAAAATATTTTAAAGAAAACGAATCCAGTGGAAACAGAAGGACAAATAGTAGGGATTCGTATAACAGTTTATCCAAGATCAATAATACTTCATAAATACCAATTTTGAAGCAGAATTCAAAAATAAAGATCAAAACATGAATACAATCAAAGATAGTAACCATAATAGACATCTTGGACAAAAAGAAGAAAATTTCATTTTTCGGTGAATAGTGTCGTATTCGTGAATAGTGTCGTATACGTGAATTAGTGTCGTATACGTGAATAGATAACTCCGACACAAAAAATTCTAAATTTGATAAAATTCAGATCAATACTTCGGCATAATGATATTGAAGAAATAATATCATATATGAAGAAAATAACATCTCTTACCTCAAAATATCAATACTTCTGATCGGAATATCGGTATAAGGCTGAAGGAAACTTGCACTGATGAATATAAACTCACAAAGTATCTAAATACTCACAAAATACACTCAATAATCTAGAGAGAAAGAGAGAAAACTTGTTTCTGGTGTGATTTTCAATTCTAACTTAGCCCTCTATTTATAGGAAAATGTTAGCAGACTTGACCTGTAACCTGATGGCTTTACCTGCTACTATTCTCACCCACCACATTTGAAATAAATTCAGCACATTTCTTCACTAACCACAAGTGGGGCCCACTCAATTCTAGAATTTTTCACCAAATCATTTATAAACCTAATTTCTGAATCAGTCACCTCTTAAAATTCATAACAAATCATACGTTCATTTTTAACGGTTCAAAATTTCTTCAATAGCACTGGTTCTCCATAAACCTTAACTTGTGGTATAACCTTGGTGCGTAGGACATGCTATTTCCTATCCAAGATCTTAACAGGTACTTCTTCGTACGTTAAATCTTCGGCTATCTCGTCTGGTTCTAACGCAATATGGTTCGGGTCCTTCACATATTTACGAAGCGTGGATATATGAAAAACTTATGAACACGAGACATACTTGGAAGTAATGCGAGTCTATAGGCCACATTTTCTATTCGGTCAAGAATCTCAAATGGACCAACAAATCGGGATTGAGCTTTCCTCTCTTCCCAAATCTTGTAACTCCCTTCAATGGTGCAACACGTAACAATACATGATCCCCAATATTAAATTCCACGTCTTTTCGATGAAGATCCGCATAACTCTTTTGTCAATCTTGTGCCATTTGTATACGTTGTCGAATTATTTGGATCTTTTCTGTAGTCATGCGTACTAATTCTGGTCCCAATAACGTTACTTCTCCCACCTCGTCCCAGCATACTGGAGAATGACACTTTCGTCCATACAACGCCTCAAATGGAGCCATGCCTATACTTGTTTGATAACTGTTGTTGTAAGAGAATTCCACCAGTGGCAAGTACTTATCTCAACTTCCTTTAAAATCTAGGACACAAAGTCTTAATAGATCTTCAAGGGTTTGAATAGTCCTCTCTGATTATTCGTCCGTTTGAGGATGGTATGTCGAACTGAATCGTAAATCCGTGCCCATAGCTTTCTGCAAGCTAACCCAAAATCGTGAAGTGAATCTTGGGTCACGATCTGAAACTATGGATACTGACATGCCATGTAATCTCACAATCTCATTCACGTACATCCGAGTAAGACGTTCAAGGGAATAAGTCTCACGTGTCAGTAAGAAATGGGCAGACTTTGTTAATCTATCAACAATAACCCAAATAGCTTATATGCCTTGAGAAACTTTGGGAAGACCTGTAACGAAATCCATGGTAATATGTTCCCACTTCCATTCCGGAATCTCAAGTGGTTGTAATGGACCCTTTGGCACTTGATGCTCCGCCTTTACACGTTGACAAGTTAAACACCTCGAGATAAATTTCGCGATCTCTCTCTTCATATTGTTCCACCAAAATGTATGTTGAATATCATGATACATTTTGGTACTCCCAAGATGGATTGCAAACGGGTGTTGTGTGCCTCCATCATGATTCTATGCTTCAAGTCAGAATCGTTAAGAACATAAAGTTTGTAGTTGAATCTAAGTATTCCTTCTTTATCGATTCTCGCTTCTGGAATAGCTCCTTCTTACACTTTCTTCTTTATACGTATCAGCTTCAGGTCCGTAGCTTGAGCAGTTTTAACTTTATCGATTAAAGTCTGTTCAACTCGTATATTCGTCATCATCATGTGGGTCCCTGGAGTCTTTGATTCTACCTCCATCCTTTACTAGTCATACAGAATAGGCCTTTGCATTAACAATATCACACTCGAGTGCATATGATCTTCTACTCAATGCGTCAGCTACTACGTTCGCTTTTCCAGGATGATATTGAATAGTGTGATCGCAATCTTTCAATAGTTCAAGCCAACGTCGTTGCCGCATGTTGAGTTCTTTTTGGGTGCAGAAATATTTGAGGCTTTTATGGTCCGTATAAATCTCCACTTTCTCCCCATACAAGTAGTGTCTCCAAATTTTCAACGCGAATACGACAGCTGCCAACTCTAGATCATGAGTAGGATAATTTCTCTCATATTCTTTGAGTTATCATGAGACATAGGCTATGACTTTCCCATGTTGCATGAGAACGCATCCTAACCCTTTGCCTGAAGCATCGATGTATATAACAAATCCATCTGTACCAGATGGTATTGCCAGAACAGGTGCCGAAATGAGTCAACTGAGTTAACGGAAGTAGCGATTCGAGAAAATCCTTCCACGAATCTCCGATAATAACCAGCTAAGCCCAGAAAGCTACGCACTTCGGTCACCGACTTTGGTTGCTCCCAACTTTGTACTGCTTCAATCTTCGCCGGGTCGACAGATACTCCATGTTTTGATACCACGTGCCCAAGGAATGCTACTTCCTCAAGCCAGAACTTGCATTTCTTCAGCTTGGCATAAAGTTTGTTTCCACGAAGCCTTTCAAGTATCAGCTTCAAATAGTGCTCATGATCTTCACGGCTTTTGGAATAGATGAGGATGTCATCAATAAAGACAACAACAAACTGATCCAAATATTCCTTGAATACACGGTTCATCATATCCATGAAAGCAGCAGGAGCATTAGTCAATCCAAAAGACGTGACTAAGAATTCATAATGCTCGTACCGAGTTCTGAAGGCAGTCTTTGGAATATCCTCAGTTTTAATCTTCAGCTGATGATATCCAGAACGAAGATCAATCTTTGAAAAGAATTGTGCTCCTTGCAACTGGTCGAACAGGCCATCAATGTGAGGTAGCGGATACCTATTCTTGATGGTGACATGGTTTAATTCTCGGTAGTCAATAAAAAGTCGCATACTCCCGTCTTTCTTCTTTACGAATAAAACAGGAGCACCCCAAGGAGATGTACTAGGACGAATGAAACCTATGTCTAACAATTCCTGTAGTTGGACTTTTAACTCCTGAAGTTCAATAGGAGCCATTCGATATGGGGTTTTAGAAATGGGTTTTGTACCCGGCTCAAGGTCAATAAAGAATTCAACATCACGTTCTGGGGGTAGACCGGGAAGTTCTTCAGGAAATACATCAGAAAATTCTCTAACAACAAAAATATTATTCAAATCTGACTTGTCTTTGTTCAAATCCATAACATGGGCTAAGAAAACTTGACATTCGTTTTTTTAATAAACGAATAGCTTTATGGCTTGATATGATAGTGACTGATTTTAGTGGTTTAGTTGTTTGAATTCGTATGACAGGTTGGTTAGGAATATGAAAACTAACAACCTTACGAAAACAATCAATTTTGGCATGATGAGTGGTTAACCAATCAATTCCTAAAATCACATCAAAAGCAAGTATCTTTAAAGATATAAGATCAACAGGTAATGTGATAATGCCAATTTGGATCATGCAAGATTTATAAACTGTAGATGTAACGAAGGTTTCACCCAACGGAGTTTCAACAGATAAGTCAAAGTCCAATTTCTCCGGAGTCAAGTTTAAACGTTGAGCACAAGCAGGAGTGATAAAAGAATGGGTAGAACCGGTATCTAGTAAGGTATAAACTTCGCAAGAGTTCAAGATTAGCTTACCCGTAATCACCTCGTTCGGGTTCCTCGCGTTTTGGCCAGTCACGACAAACGCTCTTCCAGGAACCGTTGATTTCGACTTATCCAGGACAGCCCTTGGAGTCACCATCCTCGTTGAACTTGGTTTTGCTACAGAAAAATCCCGAGCTATGTGGCCTTCCTTTCCACAGTTATAACATACCTTGGATTGTTGTGGACAGTTTGGGCTGATATGTCACTATTTCCCGCATTTGTAACATCTAACTGGCGGTCGTACTCCTCCCCTAGAATTTGTTGTTGGTACCGGTGCTGCTGTTGATGTCTTCCCATCATTGTTGAATCTTCTCTTTCTGAAATTTCCACTTGACTCACCTCTCCTATTATCATGGCCACGATGACCACCCGAGTGGTTACCGCATTTGTTCGTATTTTTCCCTCCTCGTTAGTTATCATCGCTCTGATGACTGTTGTCACCAGTATGACCTTGGTTGTGGTCCCACGGTTGAACATACTCATTATCTCGCTCTAATAATTGAGCCCTGTTTACAACATATGAATATAAAAAAATTTATGAGATATAAGATATTGCCGAATCTTGGGCTTTAGACCTCTCAGAAACATCCTCGTCATTCGTTCCTCATTTTTGACCAAATGAGGTGCAAACCTGGATAACTCTGCAAACTTCGCCTCGTACTGGGACACCGTCATGTTGTTTTGTTCCAGTATGATAAACTCCACCTCCTTCATATGACGAATACTTTCAGGAAAGTACTTGTCATTGAATAGTTTCTGAAATGTTTTCCAAGACATGCTGAGTGCGGCTGGCTGGGTACGCTTCACAGACTCCCACGAGTAGTCTGCCTCACCGCGAAACATAAAGGTGACGAATGGAACCTTCTGTTCCTCCGTGCATCCCAAGACATCAAATATCTTGGTAATTTACTTGACCCACGTTTTCGCCATGATCGGATCCGACTTTCCCTTAAATTCTGGTGGTCCAAACTCCTTGAACTGCTTGGTTGTGACAAGCCGCGCATTGTTATCATTTCCACCCGTATTTTGTGCACGAGTCTCCCTCGTCTAGTTTTGAATGAACTGCAAAAAACTTTTGAACATCCCATCATTCATCATTTGCTCGGTAGTGTTGTTTAAAGGAGGAATATTGCCTTCCTGTTGCACGTTCTCCTGGTTTGTAACTAAAGGTTGTTCCACAGTCTCATACACTCCATAGTTAACGTTCTCAGCGGCCATTCTTAAATACTGTCATAAAACAAGGGTTAATTAAACAAATTAACATATCACATAATATCCCTATACTATGACTGACCAACAAATAAGCTTAGATAAGACAAACTAGCGAAGGATTTACTCATCTTTCCCCTCCTAGTTCTATTCCCCGATCTCCGCCAGAGATCATATCCCTAAGCTTTGATACCAACTGTGACGCCCCCAAAATAGGTATACAACACCCATTCTGAGTCGTCAAATACATGGTACAGAAAGCAAACTACAACTTCAATAATACAATTGTCGTGCAAAATACGACAACACATACTGTGAGTTTAAATACAAATATTATCTTCTAGACAATATCCACACTCAAATAAGTCCTCGTTACAATTATTCAAACAATATTTTACAGAAATAGTGAGGACTGCTAAAACATCTTTCTAGAACCATCACTCCGTACCCCGACTAGTTCCTGCTATGTTCTCACCTCCTGAGAAAAATAGAACAAAAAGGAAAAGGGTGAGCTCAACTAGCCCAATAAAAAATATTATGACTAAGATAATATACAAGAAATTATGGTTAGTCTTCAACAGGGAAAAATCTGATAAAATATAATAGCCAACAAATTTTAGATCAACAACTGCAGCGAAAACATCAATCCATTAGAAGAGTCAAGTAGAGAATGAGTTCTACTATCTTCTAAGATTTAAAAGTCCATCATCAATATTTTATCCCTGTAACAACAATCAATATACATCTTTAATCAAATATTCATCTTTGCACTACAGGCCAAAGATATTCATTTGTATCACCAGTTGGTCATGTTCATCTCAACACCTGTTCATCTTTGCACTACGGGGCAAAGATATTCATTGGTTAATCATTTATCTTTGCACTACAAGCCGAAGATATTTAGTAATATCATCATTTAGGACTGAGGATGATGAAAAATATTTTAAAGAAAACGAATCCAGTGAAACAGAAGGACAAATAGTAGGGATTCGTATAACAGTTTATCCAAGATCAATAATACTTCAAAAATACCAATTTTGAAGCAGAATTCAAAAATAAAGTTTAAAACATGGATACAATCAAAGATAGTAACCATAATAGACATCTTGGACAAAAAGAAGAAAATTTCATTTTTCGGTGAATAGTGTCGTATTCGTGAATAGTGTCGTATACGTGAATTAGTGTCGTATATATGAATAGTAACTCCGACACAAAAAGTTCTAAATTTGATAAAAATTCAGATCAATACTTCGGCATAATGATATTGAATAAATAATATCATATATGAAGAAAATAACATCCCTTACCTCAAAATATCAATACTTCTGATCGGAATATCGGTATAAGGCTGAAGAAAACTTGCACTGATGAATAGAAACTCACAAAGTATCTAAATACTCACAAAATACACTCAATAATCTAGAGAGAGAAAGAGAGAAAACTTGTTTCTAGTGTGATTTTTAATTCTAACTTAGCCCTCTATTTATAGGAAAATGTTAGCAGACTTGACCTGTAACCTGATGGTTTTACCTGCTACTATTCTCACCCACCACATTTGAAATAAATTCAGCACATTTTTTCACCAACCACAAGTGGGGCCCACTCAATTCTAGAATTTTTCACCAAAATCATTTATAAACCTAATTTCTGAATCAGTCACCTCTTAAAATTCATAACAAATCATACGTTCATTTTTAACGGTTCAAAATTTGTGGACATATACTCAACTTATATATGTATAACATATCCAAAAATTACAATGATCAAACGGTCGGATTAAAAATTATAACTCACACAATATATCTCAAAAACACTGGTTTAATTTTTAATACCTTCATTTTGACAAAAATGTTGATAAAACAGCTCAACATTAACTCCTTCATTTTTAACCACGATAAATATATCCAACATTTATATCCACATAAAATAAATATTTTCTTATCATATGAATCAATAATTAATTATTCACAAATAATATTACAGAATCACATTTATGACAACCAGGCCGTTCCCAGGAAAGAGGGGCCTTTCCAATAAGAATTTCTCCTTATTGACGCGCAATTAGGTGACCAAACCTCTCCTTGACAGAACTTTCTAGACATTGCCAATAATGATATCTAATAATATTATTCAAATAATATGAATTATTGATCTGATAATGCGAAATACTGTGCAGTGACAATTATTGAAACAACAATAATATAAAATATCAACGCACCAATTATTGAATCAATAAAATAAAATATTGAACAGTAACTACTGTAACAATTATTGATTAGTGTCTTCTTACGTAAGGATCAATAATTCATCAATATTGTGCATCCACGCGTATTATTGTATTTTAACCCCTGGGTATTCCAACAGTGTTAACGGTAACAACTACGCCGTTATTTATAAAAACTCAAACTTGTCGTTTTCCTTCATCCGACAGTTATTCTGTTATGGGGCCCACAAATGACTGCGCAGTCGTACGAATATTCCCCGACAACAAGAATATTCCACGACCAAACGAATATTCCTCGACAACAATGATTATTTTATAACCACTTGCATATTTTGTAAAATTTGTACATTTCACCCATAACCAGAGAATTATATCAAATTAATACCTTATTATTCACAAATATAATTAGAGGAAATTCGATTTTATTTATAATAAGTTGGGGTCTTACAAATAGAGTGTAGATGGGTTAATAAGTATGGTAGAGTTAGCCTCAACCTAATATGTTAACCTTTTAGGTTAGGAGGTGGTTCAACATGCTTATTGGGTCAGTCTACACAGGTGTGCATTGCATTGGTGATGAATTGATGTGGGATAGATCATACAATTTTACTACAAATTGATATCAAAGCTCATGGTTAGATGTGGGCCCAAGTATCAGGTTGACACTCCAGGGTGGAGCATTCGCAGGCCGCGTGTTACTCAATCTGAGGGTGGAGCAAATAGAGTTGAGTCATGTGGAGCACAATAATTTGAGTTTGGTGGAGCGGGCTCAGGATGGCTATGAAAAAGTTGCTCAACGCGAAGGGTTCACAAGAAGCAAGGTTGAGTCTAGTAGAGGAAACTCGAATAGCTCTCGAAAAATAGCTCAGGGTGACGGGTTCACAAGGAGCAAAAGATTGTACTCCCGCGTTTGTCTTGGGCGTCGTGGAGTAATATTAGAGTCGAACAGAGCTTTTAAAGTACTCAAAGAAGGTGTGTTTAATAGTGACTACTCTAGTAATGATACTTGTGATGAGTATTCAAGTGAAAGGTGCTAATTGTTGGGATATTTCACATGAATCCCATATATATTGAATAAATTCAAGAGTGTAGATGTGTTAATAAGTATGGTAGAACCTCAACCTATTAGGTTAACCTTTTAGGTAAGAAGGTGGTCAAATATGTTTATTGGGTCAGTCTTCACAGGTGATGAATTGATGTGGAATGTATCGTACAATTCATTACACATTGAAAATGTTTATAATACATCCCGTCATGTTATGTGTGTGTGTGAAATTAAAAATATAAATATATAATGATATAGGTATACAAAAGTAATTTTTAAAACCCGGTAAAATTTTAAGAACTCAATTGGACTAACTCTAATATAGTGTTGAAACCCAAACTATTATGTTTTAAGTTTCGAAAAGACAAATTTTACTTTTTATTTATTTATTTACTTTTTTATGTGTCGAAAACAATCTAATTTTCATTTTTCATCTTGGGTCACCAGGAACGTGGTTGGCTATACAACTTAATTGGTCTAGAAGTTGCTACGTAACGCTAAATCTATTTGAGTCCTTCTGGGACGACAGGGGTTGGGCGACAGGGGTAGTGATTTGGCAAAAACATTTAATTTTTTTTATTACTCCCAAATAATTTATAAGATTTATTGGAACTGAAATTTTACAGAATCTAGTGATTTTGGTATCATTTGGATACATGTAAAAAACAGGGTTGCACAGACTATACAATCCAAATCTTGCATGTATCCAAATGACACCCAACTTATTGGATTCTGTAAAAATTCCGATTCTAATAAATCTTATAAATTATCTGGGAGTCATTTAAAAAAAATTGTCCGATCACTACCCCTGTCAGCAAAATCCGATGCCCCTAGCATTTTTTAATCTATTTTTAACATGGTGTTTGAAGAAAAAAATTAATTGTCCCGTGAACTTTGTCGTATTAATGTCATATACTCATAGAATTAACTTAAATATTTCAGTACGCACCTGGGCATTATATTGTCTAGTTGAGATCAATGTCACAGAACTTAAATAAATAATAATGGTAATCAACAATTACTATATTTAGAAATTCTTACAAATAAAAATCAGATTGGATTCTTGGACATGCAAATATGAAATTTCGTCATCCATGACGTACGTACATTAGTTTTTGACCTGATTAATGTACATTAATTAAATTAGTTTAAAGTAGTCTAAGACTGACTAATTAAAAATATGACTGTCAAGCTCAATAAGTCATTTACAATAGGACTCTTGGCTTAATTAATTGTAATCCACTGATTCAAGAAATATATTGGATGATTTAACTCCCTAAAATTTGAATAATGTATACTTAAAAAAATTAAAATTAAGAAATATATAGGTGACGAGAAAGAGAGGACAGGCCTAGAGGTACGTATATTAGCTCATGGGATCATTTTGGACCAAAATTATACACCTAATGAAAATTGTGTTTTACTTAAACGTAACATGGTGCTAAACATAGAATTATTAGAGTTATTTTCCTTTCAAATTTCTATTTTCTTTGTTAAAAAATTCTATTATTTTTTATTTCAGGTGTTTATTTGTTGATAATAAAAAGAGTTTCACTTGTTAATTTTCTTCATTTCAAGAAAATAATCACATTTTTTATTATAGTATAAAATGAGTCAAATGACTTAATTAAATTTATTGTCACGATTTTATTATTATGTCATTATTACCGGATTAAACAATCAATAAATTTAGGAATAAGTATGAAATAAAATAATTTTGTAAATGGAATTACTTTTTGTGAGACAAATGGAGTATTTTGAGGCTTTTTCTTCTCTTTTTTTCTTCTTTTTTAGATAAAGATGATGATAATAATAATAATAAAATAAAATAAAAAAACATGCATGCATGCATGCGTGCTGTCTCTTTGGGCTAAGAGGTCCACATATACTGAGAGCAAGGGAGAGGGTGGAAAGGAGAATGAAAATACAGAAGGCCTTCGGCCTGCTTCAGTTAGAAATCAAAAAAGAGATCTTAGACAGTACTAATTATAAGAGGTTGGGCCTGAAACAACTAAACAATAATATGGGCCACAACTTATCCAATTTTGCTTCAAGCTTAACAGCCCAATAGATGTGCTGCTCAAGGGAAGATAGCCCAAGACAAAAGGGTCGGCTATAAATATGTAGACAGTGCAATTGAGAGTTGAAAAAAGAGAAATTTATTTTATTTGAACAAATCTGTCTTTAATACTAACTACTAGTTGATAATCCGTACAAAGTACGGGCTAATTTGAACAATAATTTTAATAATTTGTCAGATATTTATGTCAAAAAAATAATACATAATTCAGTAATTATTTTTACATGTAAATGCCTAATAACACTAATCAAATAGTGATATTTGAGTTTAATTGGAATACTAATTCCTAATAAATTTTTGCGCTAAATTAAATTTATTATAGTAATATTTGAAAAAGAAAACCTACACTATATATTTCAATTAATTAATTTAATAATTATATTTTCAAATTTTTAATTGGCTATATCTAAAAATTGAATATCTTAATAAAATTATAATAATTAAATTATCTTACATAAAATTAGTCAAGATATATTATCTTAAACAATTTTTTAAATAAAAAATATTATAATAAGTTTGGTAGAACGAAAAACAAAAACTATTTTAGACTTGCCTTCTCTTGTTAGAGAATAAAAATAAAAAATTATTTGCCTTTTACTAACATAAACCGAGTTAACCCTCAAATTGATTTCAATTGATGATGTCATCTTACATCATCATTTATGTGTATTTAAATATAAGAATAGAAAACTCACTTAATTAATTAAGAGTGAACTCAACGATTTTTTCAATTGATTTGATTTGATGATGTCATTATTTAATAAAAATTTTCAATTAATTTGTTTTGATGATGTCATCATTTGTGTATTTATATACAAGTATTGAAGTATTGATTATATGGTGGTGCATATCATTTTAAGGGCAAATTCGTCAAAATAAATTAGTTTTCACATCTTTAATAATTTTACCATTTTAATATCAGCTCGTCTCATTGCAGCTTGCTAGAGAATGCTTTATGTATCTCAAAAAATAGATAAAAATTTAATAATATTGCGTTTGAATTGGAGGAATAGAATCGGTGAATGAATAGAATAAAAGGGAACCTTAGCGCAAAGAATACAATTTACAAATTTGATAGAAATGAGAATGATTTATTCCATTCCAATAAAACAACCAAGCATACATATAATAATAGTAATAATAATAATAATAATAATAATAATAATAATAATATGTTTCAGTTTATAAAAATAACTCAAACATAAACATAGGAGATGGACAAGAAGTCTCTAACTCTAACTTTACCTTCAATTTGATTGATAAATTATTTACTTAAAATTATATTTTATACTTCCTTCCTCATAAGTCATGTCTTCTGGTTTTATCTTCAAATTAATACCTTTTTCCACAAACTGTTTTTATCTTTCCCCATAATAAAAACAATAATCTTGCTATTTATTACAAATGTAAGTTTTTCAGACAAATTATAAATGCGACCTATGTGCTGAGATAAGTAGAAATTAAGAATGGTCTCATCCTATTTTTTTTTCTATCTTATCACATAAACTTCTACGTCGGTCCCAACTTCGTTATCATTTTCCTAAAAACAACTTCTGAATATTAAGATGGTATATATTATCAAAATAACAGACAGATATACTACTACTACTACTAATAATAATAATAATAATAATAATAAAGGGTCTAAAATGCAATTAAATGAATTAAGTTCCCAGAAACTAAACATCTCAAAACAGCAAAATGTACTATACCAGGATCAAAGGTAAGAACTAGTTATGACCCATAACAAGGTCAGAGAAGAAAGGCCTGTCCTATTCCTATATATTTAAATTCTGTGTGTGATGAAATAATATTCCAACAAATATACATAAACATAATAAAAAGTCCGAGGGCATACCTTAATTTAGATGTCCAAATCTTAATAGAAAGAAAATTTGCAGGCACGGACATGGAGTTCGTATTGGGGATAGAGGAATGGAAAGAATACCTTCATGACTTCATCATTTGAATAGGTCACATCACCATGAATAAGTGGGTTATGTTAGAACATAATTGTATGAAATAATCTGGTCAAAGGTTTGTTCTCAGTATGAACTGCAGCTGTAATAAAGACTAAAGATGACATGCAAAAGTGGGAGTTGGTGAGAAAGGGTATCAAAAATAAAAACAATAGCACTTAATTTAGACAATCAGAAAAAACACCCTCATAGATGCTTATTTCTCCCCCCAACAAATGAACTGTCTCTACAATAATTCAGATCATGGGGGCCCCACATGGATCCTAATAACCAACTCTAAAAACACTCCGATGACCATGAAGTTAACTTCTCCTGGCCTGCGTGTCGACACTGACCAAAGTTAACTTCATGCTAACCACTCTCATTCAAGCAAGAGCCAGTCAGGGTTCTAAAAATTATTTGAAGATTACTGAAGGAGACCAATATGGTGGCTTTGCAATGAATTAGTTGGTTTTTAAAACAACCTTCTTTGGATTCCAAACGGATCCTAAAAGATGCCAACTAATTTTTGTGGTTGAAAGTCTAAAAAGACTTCAGCTGGGTGTGATTGACAATGCCACTGACAAATTTTATAAACTCCCAATCTAATATTGGATTTTTCTGTATCAAACCTTGTAACAAATCCTTGACTACGTATTGATAAGACCAGATTAGGTCATAATTTAAGGACCATGATTCAACTTAATAGTAACTTATATGATTAGTACTAGTACCAGAAAGCAAGCGAAAAATTCCATCTAAGATGCTAATAATATTTCCCAAGTCAATTATGTTGAATAGGCAATTCTCACTTAAGGGGTTGATGCAATTGGACCGAAGATGCATTGACAGAATCAATGCACCCATTAACAACAACTAATTCGTATGATCGTGATTAACCGTGTGTGATAGTAGAAGATGCAGATTTTCAACCTAAATTGTCAACAACTTGTGGAATTAATTCAAGCTCATTGTATTTTCTTCTCTTCACAGAAAACAAACACTAAGCTTGTCTGGGGACTGATTTATTTTCAGCCACCATGTCATTAGGATTCTAAACATGCGCACATTAACCAATATGATAACCTCGGAGACTCAAAATGTTAAGGATATATAAAACCTAAGTACACTGCCTGCCCTATGCTGCAAGTGCTTCCAATAATGTACAAACTAGGCAAGTATGCATTACATATTCATATGAGGATTCGGATTTTCACTACTTGAATCTACTCTCACTCTAAAGAGTCTTAAACTTAGATGAGAGTCAATTTTAGGATGAACTTCTTCAAAGATTTAAGAATAAGAAGGGAATGTCTGGACTGACACTCCATATTTAAACAGAAGACCTTTAGATCAACATCAAACTTCAATAGAACAGATTGCATAGGTTACCATAGTTGTTAAGGCGTCGCCTAGACGTCCAGTCGGGCTGATGCAAGCCAGGCGGTAGGGCGACTTGGTGGAGGACTGAAAGTCGGTCGCCTAGGAAAAAAAGGTGTCACCATGGATGACTTGGACAACGACGTAGACGAGCTGTCGAGCGACATGATTTGTTGGGCCTTCTGGGTTTAAAAAAAACAACAAAACGACGTCGTTTTGTCATACAGTTGGCCCTAGCCCTAAATCTAATCGCGATTTTCAGCGGTAAATGAGCAGAACTGCAGAAGTAGAAGAGTAGAAGGGGACAAGGGGGAGAGCGAGCAAGAGAGAGATACCGACCGACGACGACGACCTGCGAGGCGAGGCAAGACAGCTCTGATCGTTTCTTCTTTGTCAGGTATGTTTTTCTTTCTTCTTCTCTTCGACAGTGCGATGACGACGCAACCTTTGTTTTTTTGTTCGCTGCTCTGCTTCTGTTTTCTTTACTTCTGCTTCTCTGTTTTCGTTTCTCATCTATTTTTAACTTCTTATCTTATCATGCTGCTTCTTTTACACTTCACAGTCTCCACAATTTGTCAAATGCACAATTATAAATATATATATATATAGGGAAAAATATATGTACACAACTGTGTATTACACAGTAGGCTATTACGACGGTTTTTTGGGCTATAGCGACGATTTCACCTGTCGTCATAGCTATTCTGGGCTATGACGACAGTTTACCGTCGCTATAGCCTAAAAAATCTGTCGCCAAAGCCTTACTGTGTAATACACAGCTGTGTATATACATATAGCTCATATATATATAAAAATAAATTTATATATATATATACGGTCCGACTCTCCGGCAAATGATAAAATTTATATATATAGCTATGACAAAGCCGATGACATAGTTATGGCGACGGTTCAAACCGTCGTTATATCTCTAAAAACTGTCGATATAGCCAGATCGTCTTTGGTTCGCTGGAAAGTTGGACTATATATATATATATATATATATATGTGTGTGTGTGTGTGTGTGTGTGTACAAAGCATTGGATGTTTTTTTTCGATGTATAGATAAAATGATGGATGTTTTTTTCCAACATATAGATAATTAAATGCATTGAATATTATTTAAGTTTCATAATTGTGCAATGCACTGTATGTTTTTTTTTCAATGTATAGATAAAATGCACTGGATATTATTTAAGTTTCATAATTGTGCAGTGTTTTGGATTTTTTTTTCAATGTATAGAAGGAATGTAAGACCCCGAAAATTTTTAAATAAAAAGGAATTTCCTTTATTTATTTTTTTTGAAATAGTAAGGGTGAATTTGATTAATGTGGTTAGTTATGGGTAAAGTGCGCAAATATTTTAAATAAGCAGGTGGTTATAAAATATTCATTGTTGTCGGGGAATATTCGTTTGGTCGTGGAATATTCTTGCTGTCGGGGAATATTCGTACGACGGCGCAGTCTTTTGTGGGCCCCATAACGGAAAGCGATTGAATGAAGAAAACGACAAAAATAAGTTGTTTATAAATAACGGCGTAGTTGTTACCATTTATACTGTTGGAATACCCGGTGGATAAAGTAAAGTAATACGCGTTGTTGCACAGTAGCACACGGTATTGCACAGTATTTTTGAATTATTGATTCTTACGTAAGAAGGCACTACTCAATAATTGTTACAGTAATTACTGTTCAGTATTTTATGTTATTGATTCAATAATTGCTGCATTGATATTTTATATTACTGTTGTTTCAATAATTGTCACTACACAGTATTTTCCATTATCGAAGCAATAATTCATATTATCTGAATAATATTACTTGATAACATTATTGGCAATGTCTAGAAAGTTCTGTCTAAGGAGAGGTTTGGTCACCTAATTGCGCGCCAGTAAGGAGAAATTCTTATTGGAAAGCCCCCTCTTTCCTGGGAACTGCCTGGTTGTTAATATTGTGATTCTGTAATATTGTTTGTGAATAATTAATTATTGATTCATATGATGAGGAAAATATTGATTTTATGTGGATATAGATGGAGAAAATTTTTAATGTAACAATTGTTGAAAATTAATATTTTATCTTTTTCTGATAAAATAATTCATTTAAATATATTATTTTAATAATATATTAACGATGATATTTTTATAATGAATGTGGGATATATGAGTATATGAGGAGGAAGAGTATTTTTGTGGCATTAAATGTTTAACACAGATTGTGTGTGTCGGTAGACCTATTTCTTAACTGAAAATTTGATTATAGTCTGTAAAATCGCATGTTTGTGGATTTCGGTTAATTTCTATTTGGAATTTGGAAAAACTTTCTTCTGTAAAGTTGTAGAGAATTGAATTTCCTATTAAAAGCCGCGAGATTCGAATTTTCTGGCAAAAGGGCTATTTATTATGAATTATTGAAGTTTCGGAGTTCCAAAATAATTGATTTTTGGAAGTTTTAATTATTTTAAATAATAAAAACGTTTTTGGTGAAGGTTCCACATGTTATAAATGTGTCATGTTGCTGAATTCAGATCTAGGAGGGTTGGCGTAGAAAACTTAATATATATATTATTAATTTATTAAATTTTCTGCTTTGGTGTTCTAAGCAATTTCCTATAAATAGGGTGCTTAGGTTAGAATTGAAAATCACACCAGAAATTGAAGTTTTCTCTCTCTATATTATCGAGCGTATTCTTGTGAGTATTTTGAGTATATTTTGAGTATTGTTATACGGTGCAAGTTCAAGTCATAGCCTATATCCGGTGTTTTAACTAGAAGTGCTGTCTTTCGAGGTAAAGGATGTTATTTTCTTCTCAAATGATATTATTTCTTCAATATCATTATGCTGAAATATTGGTTGGAAGTTTTTATCAAATTTGGAACTTTTTCATATCGGGGTTACTATTCACGAGTTACTATTCACGAGTTACTATTCACGAGTACTATTCACGAAGCGTGAAGATGTTTTTTGTGAAATTTCTATCTTTTGGTGTCGGAATTTCTATTCACGTATACGGCACTATTCACGTATACGGCACTATTCACGAATACGATACTATTCACCGAAAAATGAAATTTCTTCTTTTTGTCCAAAATATCTATTCTGGATACTAGCTTTGATTGTATCCATGTTTTGATCATTCTTGAATTTTACTTCAGTATGATTATTTATGAAGTATTTTGAACTCGGATTGTTTAAAGTACGAATCCTTAATACTTGTTATTTTGTTTCACTGGATTCGTTTCCTTTAAAATATTTTTCATCATCCTCAGTCCTAAATGATGGTGTTACTGAATATCTTTGGTCTGTAGTGCAAAGATGGTTGATTTTATTATGAATATCTTTGGCTCGTAGTGCAAAGATGTACAGGTGTTGAGATGAACATGAACAATTGATGAATATCTTTGGCCCGTAGTGCAAAGATGAACAGGTGTTTAGATGAACATGACCAACTGATGAATATCTTTGGCCTGCAGTGCAAAGATGAATATTTGATTTGATTTGAGATATATATTGATTGATGTTACAGGGATAAACTATTGATGATGGACTTTTAAATTCATAGATGTTAGTAGATTTTATTCTCTACTTAACTCTTCTAATGAATTGTTGTTTCCGCTGCAGTTGTTGACCTAAAACTTGTTGTCTATTGTATTCTATCAGATTTTTCCCTGTTGAAGACTAAGGATAATTTGTTGTATATTATCTTAGTCATAATATTCTTTACTGGGCTAGTTGAGCTCACCCTTTTTCTTGTTGTCCTATTTTTCTTCTCAGGAGACGAGAATGTAGCGAGTACGAGTCGGGGGATGTAATGATGGTTCTAGAGAGAGTTGTTTAGTAGTCCTCACCATTTTTGTAAAATAATGTTTCAATAATTATGATGGGGATTTATTTGTATGTGGATATTGTCTAGACGACAATAGTTTATGTGTTGTAATAATAAAGTTGTAGTTATTTCTGTACCATGTATTTGGCGACTCAGAATGGGTTGGATGGAATGGACCTATTTTTGGGTCGTCACAGTTGGTATCAGAGCTTAGGGATATGATCTATGGCGGAGATCGGGGAATAGAACTAGGAGGGGAGAGACGAGTAAATCCTTCGCTAATGTGTCCTACCTAAGCTTATTTGTGGTCGGTCATAATATAGGGGTATTATGTTATTTGTTAATTTGTTTAATTAACCCTTGTTTTATGACAGTATTTGAGAATGTCGACTGAGAATGTTAACAGTGGAGTTAATGAGACCGTAGAGACGCCTGTACTTACCAACGAGGAGAACATGCAACAGGCTGGCAATGTTCCTCCTGTGAACAACGCCACTGAGCAGACGATGAACGACGGGATGTTTAGGAGCTTTTTGCAGTTCATGCAAAATCAGACGAGGGAAACTCGTGTTCAAAATACAGGTGGAAATGATAGCAACGCGCGGCTTGTCACAGCCAAGCAGTTCAAAGAGTTGGGACCACCAGAATTCTGGGGAAAGCCCGATCCGATCATGGCGGAAACATGGGTCAAACAAATTACCAAGATATTCGATGTCTTGGGATGCACGGAGGAACAGAAGGTTCCGTTCGCCACCTTTATGTTCCGTGGTGAGGCAGACTACTGGTGGGAGTCTGTGAAGCGTACACATCCAGCCGCACTCAGCATGTCATGGGAGACGTTTCAGAAAATTTTTAACGAAAAATACTTTCCTGAAAGTATTCGCCATATAAAGGAAGTGGAGTTTATTAGACTAGAGCAGAATAACATGACGGTGTCCTAGTACGAGGCGAAGTTCGCGGAGTTATCCAGGTTTGCACCTCATTTGGTGGAGAATGAGGAACGTATGACGCGGATGTTTCTGAGAGGTTTGAAACCCGGCATACGTCAGTATCTCATTTCTCATAAATTTTCTATCTATTCAGATGTTGTCAACAGGGCTCAGTTGTTAGAGCGAGATAACGAGTACGTTCAACCGAGGGACCATAACCAGGATCATACCAAAGATAGCAGTCATCAGAATAACGATAACCAGCGGAGAAAGAAGAATATGGACAAAGGCGGTAACCACTCTGGTGGTAATCGTGGCCATGAAAATAGAAGAAGCGAGTCGGGAGGAGATTTTAAAAAGAGGAGATTTAACAACGACCATGTGAAGACGACAGTGCCAGCAGCAACTGGTTCCAAGGGAGGAGAAAGACCATCGGTCGTATGTTACAAATGCGGGAAAGAGGGACATATCAGCCCAAACTGCCCACAACAGTTCAAGGTATGCTATAATTGTGGAAAGGAAGGACATATCGCTCGAGAGTGTACGGTAGCGAAACCAATTCCAGCGGGGATGGTGATTCAAAAGGATGTCCCAGAAAAGTCAAAGTCAACGGTTTCTGGAAGAGCGTTTGTCGTGACCGGTCAAAATACGAGGAACCCGAACGAAGTTAGCACGGGTTAGTTAATTATAATTCTTGTGAAGTTTATACCTTACTAGATACCGGTTCTACCCATTCTTTTATCTCTCTTGCTTGCGCTCAACGTTTGAACTTGACTACGGAGAAATTAGACTTTGACCTATCTATGGAGACTCCGTTAGGAGAAACTTTCATTACATCCGTTGTTTAGAAATCTTGCTTGATTCAAGTTGGCACCAACACATTACCTGTTGATCTTATCTCTTTAAAGATACTTGCTTTTGATGTGATTTTGGGGTTTGATTGGTTAACTACTCATCATGCCAAATTAATTGCTTTTGTAAGGTTGTTAGTTTTCATATTCATAAGCAACCTAATATTCGAACTCAAGCAATCAAACCATTGAAGTCAAACATTTTTATATCAATCCATGAAGTCATTCATTTATTGAAAGATGGATGTCATGTTTTCTTAGTCATGTTATGGACTTGAACAAAAGTACATCAGATTTGAATGATATTTCTGTTATTAGTAAATTTCCTGATATATTTCCTGAAGAATTTCTTGGCCTACTCCCAGAGCGTGATATTGAATTTTGTATCGACTTTGAATCCGGTACAAAACCCATTTCTAAAATCTCATATCGAATGGCTCCTATTGAACTTCAGGAGTTAAAAACCCAACTGTAGAAGTTTGTACCCGAGCCTTTATCTGGTGACTTCCTTTGTGGAATACACAGAAGCCAGACTTTCCGTAGGGGATACCATATTCGTGCGATAGTAAACTGATAGGTGTCATTGTAACGTGCTATCCAAGGTTGGGATATGAGTCACAGTTGAGAACCACCTAAGTCGATAATCGAAATACGTAGCTTTCTAGGCTTAGTTGATTATTATCGGAGATTCGTTGAAGGATATTCTCGAATCGTTATTCCATTAATGCAGCTGACTCGTAGAGATACAAAATTCGAATGGAGTAAGGAATGTGGGAAGAGCTTCGAAGAACTCAAGAGGAGACTCATTTCGGCACATGTTTTGACCATACCGTCTTAGAAAAGCGAACGTGGTAGCTGACGTGTTGAGTAGAAGATTGTATACGAGTACGAGTACGATATTTTCAAAGACTCATTTCGTATAACTTACAAATAATAGAGATTGAGATGAAAACTCTAGGTATCCACGTGATGATATACGAGTATAATCGACTTTAATCGATAAAGTTAAAGTTTTTCAAGCTACACACCGGAGCTGATGAATTTGAAGAAGGAGGTGCAAGAAGTTGTTATTTCAAAAGCGAGAATTGGCGATGTGAGCAAAGCTCAAAACCTTCGATTTATTAGTCCATTTGAAATCCTCGATCGAATAGGAACTGTGGCCTATAGACTCGTTTTATCGCCAAGTATGTCGCGTGTTTATAATGTTTTTTATGTACCGATGTGGACGACTCGAACCATGTTATTGAGTTAGAACCGGACGAAATAGCCGAAGACTTAACGTACGAGGAGGTACCTGTCAAGATGTTGGATGGGAAGGAGCATGTCCTACGCACGAAGGTCATACCACAAGTTAAAGTTTTGTGGAGGAATCATGCTATAGAGGAAATGACCTTGGAGTTGGAAGCAGAAATGAAAGCGAGGTATCTTTACCTTTTTGAAACACCAGTTACGTACGTCAATTTCGAGGACGAAATTTCATAAGGAGAGGAGGTTGTAAGACCCCGAAAATTTTTAAATAAAAAGGAATTTCCTTTATTTATTTATTTTGAAATAGTAAGGGTGAATTTGATTAATGTGGTTAGTTATGGGTAAAGTGCGCAAATATTTTAAATAAGCAGGTGGTTATAAAATATTCATTGTTGTCGAGGAATATTCGTTTGGTCGTGGAATATTCTTGCTGTCGGGGAATATTCGTACGACGGCGCAGTCTTTTGTGGGCCCCATAACGGAAAGCGATTGAATGAAGAAAACGACAAAAATAAGTTGTTTATAAATAACGGCGTAGTTGTTACCGTTTATACTGTTGGAATACCCGGTGGATAAAGTAAAGTAATACGCGTTGTTGCACAGTAGCACACGGTATTGCACAGTATTTTTGAATTATTGATTCTTACGTAAGAAGACACTACTCAATAATTGTTACAGTAATTACTATTCAGTATTTTATGTTATTGATTCAATAATTGCTGCATTGATATTTTATATTACTGTTGTTTCAATAATTGTCACTACACAGTATTTTCCATTATTGAAACAATAATTCATATTATCTGAATAATATTATTTGATAACATTATTGGCAATGTTTAGAAAGTTCTGTCTAAGGAGAGGTTTGGTCACCTAATTGCGCGCCAGTAAGGAGAAATTCTTATTGGAAAGCCCCCTCTTTCCTGGGAACTGCCTGGTTGTTAATATTGTGATTCTGTAATATTATTTGTGAATAATTAATTATTGATTCATATGATGAGGAAAATATTGATTTTATGTGGATATAGATGGAGAAAATTTTTAATGTGACAATTGTTGAAAATTAATATTTTATCTTTTTCTGATAAAATAATTCATTTAAATATATTATTTTAATAATATATTAACGATGATATTTTTATAATGAATGTGGGATATATGAGTATATGAGGAGGAAGAGTATTTTTGTGGCATTAAATATTTAACACAGATTTTGTGTGTCGGTAGACCTATTTCTTGACTGAAAATTTGATTATAGTCTGTAAAATCGCCTGTTTGCGGATTTCGGTTAATTTCTATTTGGAATTTGGAAAAACTTTCTTCTGCAAAGTTGTAGAGAATTGAATTTCCTATTAAAAGTCGCGAGATTCGAATTTTCTGGCAAAAGGGCTATTTATTATGAATTATTGAAGTTTCGGAGTTCCAAAATAATTGATTTTTGGAAGTTTTAATTATTTTAAATAATAAAAACGTTTTTGGTGAAGGTTCCACATGTTATAAATGTGTCATGTTGCTGAATTCAGATCTAGGAGGGTTGGCGTAGAAAACTTAATATATATATTAATAATTTATTAAATTTTCTGCTTTGGTGTTCTAAGCAATTTCCTATAAATAGGGTGCTTAGGTTAGAATTGAAAATCACACCAGAAACTGAAGTTTTTTCTCTCTATATTATCGAGCGTATTCTTGTGAGTATTTTGAGTATTGCTATACGGTGCAAGTTCAAGTCATAGCCTATATCCGGTGTTTTAACTAGTAGTGTTGTCTTTCGAGGTAAAGGATGTTATTTTCTTCTCAAATGATATTATTTCTTCAATATCATTATGCTGAAATATTGGTTGGAAGTTTTTATCAAATTTGGAACTTTTTCATATCGGGGTTACTATTCATGAGTTACTATTCACGAGTTACTATTCACGAGTACTATTCACGAAGCGTGAAGATGTTTTTTGTGAAATTTCTATCTTTTGGTGTCGGAATTACTATTCACGTATACGGCACTATTCACGTATACGGCACTATTCACGAATACGATACTATTCACCGAAAAATGAAATTTCTTCTTTTTGTCCAAAATATCTATTCTGGATACTAGCTTTGATTGTATCCATGTTTTGATCATTCTTGAATTTTACTTCAGTATGATTATTTATGAAGTATTTTGAACTCGGATTGTTTAAAGTACGAATCCTTAATACTTGTTATTTTGTTTCACTAGATTCGTTTCCTTTAAAATATTTTTCATCATCCTCAGTCCTAAATGATGGTGTTACTGAATATCTTTGGCCTGTAGTGCAAAGATGGTTGATTTTATTATGAATATCTTTGGCTCGTAGTGCAAAGATGTACAGGTGTTGAGATGAACATGAACAATTGATGAATATCTTTGGCCTGTAGTGCAAAGATGAATATTTGATTTGATTTGAGATATATATTGATTGATGTTACAGGGATAAAATATTGATGATGAACTTTTAAATTCATAGATGTTAGTAGATTTTATTCTCTACTTAACTCTTCTAATGAATTGTTGTTTCCGCTGCAGTTGTTGATCTAAAACTTGTTGTCTATTGTATTCTATCAGATTTTTCCCTGTTGAAGACTAAGGATAATTTGTTGTATATTATCTTAGTCATAATATTCTTTACTGGGCTAGTTGAGCTCACCCTTTTTCTTGTTGTTCTATTTTTCTTCTCAGGAGACAAGAATGTAGCGAGTACGAGTCGGGGGATGTAATGATGGTTCTAGAGAGAGTTGTTTAGTAGTCCTCACCATTTTTGTAAAATAATGTTTCAATAATTATGATGGGGATTTATTTGTATGTGGATATTGTCTAGACGGCAATAGTTTATGTGTTGTAATAATAAAGTTGTAGTTATTTCTGTACCATGTATTTGGCGACTCAGAATGGGTTGGATGGAATGGACCTATTTTGGGGTCGTCACAAGGAATGCACTGGATGTTCAGTATATATATTGTATATATGCATAAGTAATGTAACTTCATCTAATTTAGTGTACATCCAGTGCATTCCTACTACAAAAATTTTGTTATTAAAAATGTTGTCGTTATATATATATATATATATATATATATATATATATATATATATATATATATATATATATATATATATATATATATATATACACACACACACACGATCCCCTTCTCCAGCGAACCAAATACGAACCGGCTATAGCGACAATTTTTTCCGTCGTTATAGCATACAAAGCCGACGACATACAAAATCGTCGCTATAGCTTATTCGTCTTTGGTTCATTTTTTTTGTTCGCTGGAGAAGGGGACCATATATATATACACTAATACATGCTTATACATACATACAATATATGTATTGAACTACTGATACATAGAAAATTTATATCTATTAGATAATGAACACATACATATTGACTGTGTTTATATAAATGTGTGCAGCTTTTAAAGAAACTTTGAAAATCAATATTATATGACTGTACTTAGGTAAATATCAATATTCATATTGATTAATATATTTTTATTTGATTGTATTGTGTAAAAAGTAAAATGGTAGAAAGTTCAGGGGTCGATAGTTATAATATAATCAATGACCCAAAAAGAAAGGCAAAATCAAACGACCCGAGTTAGAAATATAGGTATTGGTCGAACATGAGTAATAAGGATATAGTGCAATCAGCAATGTATCCTTTGTGGGAAGCAATGTCGTTCGGGAATCAAAAGGTTGAAGCAACATTTAGCAAGAAATTTTGGAAATATAACTAAGTGACCCAAAACAAGAACATAAATTATGAGGGAGATGCAAGGGGCTGTGAATAGTAGAGAGGAACAAGTCACTTGAGCTAGGTGATGATGTAATAGAAGTGTAAGAAGAACAATCATCTGTTCGTCCAACCATGGCTTCCAATACTTCTTTTAACACTATCTCAAGTTTTGGGACGGCTTCCAAAAGGAAAAAAGTTGCATTTTAGTTCCAAAAACTCCAACAAAGACGATTGAAACACTTTTTAGGAAGACTCCCGAAGAAGTTGTAGAGGAGAGGCATAGCAAGCGTTTGAGTCAAACGAGTATTAAAAATCGTTTGAGGACACCGGAGGAAAAGGAGAGAGTCCATATGCACATTGTCGACGTTTTTTACGAATGTGGCATACCATTTAATGCTGCAAATTCAAGGAGATTTGAAGTAATGATCGAGTTCATAGGGCAATATGGGTCGAGTTTAAAGCCTCCAACGTATCATTAGTTGAGGGTTCCTTTACTTTAGAAGGCAAAGACGAAAACCAATGTCTTAGAAAAGAAACGTAGAGTTGCTTGGAAGGAATATGACTGCACACTTATGTTGAATGGTTGGATAGATAAGAGGGGAAGACACTTGTTGAATTTTCTTGTCAATAGTCCGGAGGGGACTTATTTCATGGGTTCTGTTGATGCCTTCAGTCAGTCGCAAAATGCCACAATGTTGGCAAATCTACTTGATGGCAAGATTGAGGAAATTGACCCCGAGTATGTTGTTCAGGTGGTCACGGATAATGCCTCCAATTACAAGGCAGCGGGGCATATACTAATGGAGAAGAGGCCTACACTGTTTTGGACACCTTGTGTCGCTCACTGCCTTGACCTTATGCTAGAAGACATTAGTAAGTTGAAGCAATTCCATCCCATATCACAAATGTAAGAAGAATCACAACATTAATTTATAAGCATGGTCGTCTTCTTAATGCGATGAGGGACAAAACAAATGGGAGGGATCTTGTGAGACCCGCAGTTACTAGATTTGTTATAGCTTTCCTCACCTTGTAAAGTTTGTACAAGCATAAAAATGCATTGAGACATTTGTTCATAAGCGATGATTGATCAAAATCAAAGTTCGACTAATGAAGCGGGGAAGAAAGTATGTGATACTGATATTTCAACAACATTTTAGCATCGTGTTGAGGATTGCATTAAGGCGTCACAACCACTTTTTTTATAATATTGAGGATTGTTGATAGTTGAGAAGCTTGTTATGCCAGAAGTTATTGCTGCGATGGAATGTGCGAAAAAAAAAATCAAATATGCATTTGATAACAAAAATTGTATAAGAAGGTGATTGAAATTGTTGAGCGACGATGGAAAAGTCAAATGGAGCAAAAATTATATGGGGATGCGTTGTTTCTCAATTCGAGCAAGTACTTTGATATCAAAGAGGAACATCAATGTTTGCTAGTACTTTATGAGATGACTTCAATAACGTTCTTGTAAAGATGGTGCCCGAGCTAGATTTACAAGACAAGAAGCAATCTAGCGATATACTTTTGCAAGATAAATAGTGATAGGCAACAGAAAATAAAAAAATCTCGAAAGTATATTAAAATATATATAAAAATATAAAAGCTAAATTATAATTATAATTTACATACATTCTTCATTTCCTCCCTTTAAAAATATTTATATTTCTTTTAAAAGAATGTTTGCTGGTTGATTGGTGGAATGCTTTTGGAGGGCGGGCTATTAAGTTATCCTCGTTTGCAAAAAGAATTCTAGGCCTTTGTTGTTCTTCTTCTAGTTGTGAGTGCAATTGGAGTATATTTGAGTTTGTAAGTATTTTCTATTGTTGGTTCAAATTTCAAAAGTAATAAGTTATTCACTACTAATACTAACTATTTTTTATATAATTAAAATTTTATCATTAGTATTATTATTTTTTGTTCTATTTTTTTTAGATTCATACGAAGAAGAGGAATAGATTAGAACACAAATGATTGAGTGACTTTGTATATGTCCAATACAATCGAAAGATCGTCTCAAGGTTCTAAAAGAGGCGTGAACTTGGAAATAATTTTGATCAATTAGCCATTGATGACTTTGAATGGAGTAATGAATAGATCAATAATGACGTCGATGTTGTTCATCCCGGGGAGGATCTTACATAGAATGATATGGATCGAGCAATCGGTGCATCCAACACACTTGAGGGTCGCAATCTTTCAAAGAGGGCTCATGCTAATGTTAGTGACAATCTCATGACGTACTCTCGACGTGGTGGTGGTTCAACTTCAAGGGAATCAAGGTTGATAAATTCCGACTCCGATAATTAAGTTGATGAAGAAGAGAGAATTCCAAATGATGATGAAAATGTGCAGAATGATTTTGGAGAAAGACCAACTACACCTTTGAATGAGAGTAGTTCTCGTGAAAGAGATGGAGATGACATTTTCCTTGATGATTTTGTTTAAACGATGTTTCTAGACTAGTGTAGAGAGTCTAGACATTATTTTGGTTGTTTACGTGATATTTTATTAGCTATTAGACTACGTACATATTTGTGATGGTTGGTTGCAACTTTATATTCTATGTGGTGTTTGTTGAATTTTTCATTAGTTCATTTCTTTTACTAATTTTTCATATCAAGTGTTTTGTTTTTGGATTGTTATTGTTAAGTATTTACATAATTATACATTTAATGTTATTCCATAGTTTTATGTTTTGAGTTTTAATGTATATGAAATTTTATTGTCAATATACTTGTTAAGTAAACTAAATAATATGTAAATTATACATTGTAAACGACTTGTCGCCGTATGGACGCCATAGCGTAGCTATGGCGGTCACCCATGACTCGTCGTGGTGTCGTGACAACTATATAGGTTACAGAATTACTGATTCAATTATAACTTGACCAATCAAAGATCAACATAAATCCTTAGAGACAATTACAATGATTCATCTTCCAACCATATCTATCATTAGACACAAGATTTCTAAGTGCACATTAAACCTCTAGTCACTTAATCTCAAAGTCATTAAAAAACTATGTCGGCCAGTCGGGTATGAGTAGGAAAAACTTTGTCGTCCATGTTCAACTAAAACCTAAATAAAGCATTGACTATAAGTCATTACTTAGCACTACAAACATTCTTGAATCCTACAGTGGCTACTCATTGGCAACTACTGGGGAGGCGGCAACTGAGCTTCCAGTCAAGTTCAACTAAAATCCTTGAAAAACAGGGAGTATCACTCATCTTCCAACTCTAAAAACATTCTTGAATCGTATAGTGGCTCCTCAATTGTAACTATAAAGGAGGCACTCACTAAGCCTCTGTTCAGATATTTTAATGCTGAAACAAAAGTTGGTAATCAAGAACTTAACGTGGCAAATTGAAGATTGCGGTCTGAAGAAAAGGAAGAAGCGCCACCAGAAAGTTTTTGAAAGAAAGAGCCTCACCAGAAAAGCAGGGAGATCAACTAAAAATAATACAGTAATATTTCTTGATAAGAAAACGCAAGCTATTCCAAAATAGCATAGGACGTCTAAGCTGAGACTTATATCTAATGGAAAGCCCACATTCATAAGAATAAATAAAATAAGTATATTTTAAATTAGGTATAGAACATTGCCCATATCTAATTTAACATATCAAGTATCAACCGTATGTAATTGCAGAAATAAAATAAGAAAGTACGGCAGTCAGTAAAAAACCATAGATACAAGTTAAAACCTTATTTCATATCATGCTTCATCCCTACAACTATCTGGCTCATGACCATCAATAGCAACATACTGAAGGATAGTTCTAAACATGAGATTAGGTACATAATCAAAGGTAAACATACATATGAGAGTATCTTTTACATCATATTAATAAGAACCCCAGTAATGGGAGTTGAAAATGCTCACCTACAACAATTAAAGCATACATAATACAAGTAGTTCTCAATCAATTTAAATTGTATCTACTTAAATAACAACTACATCATATAAAAGTTAACTTCTTTTACACAATGGACTCATTAATTCGCATTACAAAACTGAATACATTATGGTAGTCATATAAGAAAATAACAAAACCTTAGTCCTCATCTCACGTCTTCAAAATATTCACTGTGGCAATGCGATCACTTTCGTGCAGAACCGACCAATTTGGAGACTGAACAGCTCTCAACCACCGGAAATCATCCACATTTGCCCAGTTCCCTGTCTCCTCATCAAGATTTGACTTTTTAAGATCTCTCTCAATCCCATCATAACACAAACAATATGGTGCAAACCTCACCCCACTACAATCCTCAATTATTGGCCTACTCCTCACTCTAAGATAAAAATTAGTCACCGTAGCATGGTGAATCCTAATCTGATGGGATGCCATTACAAAAACACACCCCTCCACTTCTTCAATCAAAATCGACCCATACACTGGCCCTACGTAAACTCTACAATTCACCAGCTTGTGAACAAACAACGCCCGCAAACAACCCATTAACCTCACCTCACAATTTGTCAAATTCAAAAGGGTAAATTCCCCAATTTCCTCCTCATTACTCTTAAATTCCTTTACTAAAAACTCTTTTTCATTGCCCTTAAATCCGGGCGACTCACGAACGCCAGAAAAACTCACTTGTTCGATCGGCTTGACATTTTGAGTTTTATCATCAAGCAGAGTAGCATTGCTAGGTAGTGTGCTGGTAGTTGTTTTCTTGGATTTGAAGGAGAATTTCTTTTTGGGTATGACTTGGGAAGTGATAATATCTAATGTTTGTTTGAGGTCAGAGATGGATTTGAGGGATGCACGGAGTTCATAGGAGGGTAAGAAGTAGGAGTTTTGTGCGACGAGATTTTCGAGATCGGAGATGGAGAGAGAGATTTTGTCGAGATCGCGTTTAGGACCGGAGGATTGGGAGACGAGAGAGAGGCGGGATTCGATGGAGAGCTTGGAATTGGAGAAGGTTGAGAGAAAGGATTGGGTGGATTCGAAGGAGGGGGCGTCGAAAGGGTTGTTGGATTTGGAAGAGTTGCGAGATTCGTGCAGGCGAGAGAGGCGCTCCAGCATTTCAGCGTGCTTCCGTTCAGTGGTTGGGTCTACCATTTCCAAGTTGATGGCGGCGGCGGAGCTCGCTTCTTCCTCCATTAGAGAAAGAAGATTTTCTTGTTGAATAGAGTTTTGAGCTTCTGCCGTCGGAGGAGGAAACAGAAAACCGGGGATTTTACAAATCAGAAATCAGGACAATAAAACAATGAATTTTTCCAACTAAATTTATTTATTTTTATGATGGACCAAACTTTTCTTTCAAATTAAGCTTTTAAATTTAAAAATCTTATATTTTAGTATCATTTAAACTATAGTGTAAATATTTATTGAATTTTAAAACTTATTCATATTTAAATTATTTATATTTTGAATCGAGTTTAAATCAAATTTTTAATCAAACGAAATGAGTACGAATCGAGCCGAACTGTTTGTTTGATCATAATTTAAATTTAATAATTTTTTATTTTATAATTCAAGTAAAAGAATTAAATTTTAAAATAACAATTAATAATATATTATAAATTACACACCCAACAACGGCCGTGTTCGACGCCCTAATGCTAATTACAAGTGCATCTAACCATCCGTCGATTTTTTTTTTAAAGATTTTCGTAGATTACTGACTGTAGTAAACTATTAGTGTTTTTATTATTATTATTATTATTTTGGCACAGTTTTCTCAAATAACTTTCCCACTAGGCCACTGATAATTAAAATTAAAATTAAAATCAAGTACTAAGCTGTAATTCAAAACAACATAGAATTATTGCAACACTATGCTAGGTTATGTTTAGGAACTTAAGGTGTGTTTGATTAGTACTGAATTATTAATTGGTTCAGTTATTTAGTGCGTTTATTTTGGAAAAAAAAAATTTATCTGACTGCTGAATCGGTCAGTCATTCAGACGATTTGGGCTGAATGATTAAGTCCTATTTTTTTGGCTGAATGACCACGGAATGAAATTTATTCTTTTTACAATATTATCTATTATATTATATTAAATAAATTTACAACAATTTTGAATTTTTTTCATATAGGTAAAATAAAAAAAAACTTTTATTCATATATTTTTAATTATCAAACAATTTTTTCCATTCAAATTCATCCAAGTTTTATCAAACACCCCCTTAATTCTAAGCACATTTGCAATTCAATTGAGCAATTCAATGCAAAAAAAAAAAGCTCATTTGGGCAACGGACATTTCCTGTTTCAGTGGTTCATGGCTTGATGCTTCATTTACTAGCATGATATTGATTCTTAACCGTCAACAGAACAAGTCTGTCAACACCTACTTTGTTAGGGAAAGTGAATGGAAAATATGTATATATTTAATTTATCTCAAATTGTAAATTTTAATTTATCAAGATTAGTAGTACTTGGTATTATGTCTTTAAAATAATTATGTCATTCTTACGGTGCTCAGAGTTAATAGTACTTGTCTCTCAAAATACAATGACAATGTATACTTTAGCAGCATTACAAAAACTATACTTTACAAACCAAAAAAATGCTCCGACTCTCTCTCAAAATTAACTAAGGAAACTGATGAAGAAATAAAAACTAAAATGCTCTATTATACTTTAATGTTTGAGAAATCAATGAATGAGAATGACATCCCCTTTCTCTATTTATAGTAGGGTAAGTGACCCATCAAAAGGGACACAACTCACTGAAAAAGTATGATTAAGCCAAAAAGATAACGTTTCACAAAACGATACAGTATAATGATAATAAATAAAACGACACAGTTTTAATTATAAAACTAAATAAATAATAAAATAAACTATACCTCCTAGTTCACACTTCACATTTTATCAACAAGTCTACGGTGGACAGCTTTTTGGGATCGGTCTAATTTTATTTTTTTTTACTCCCAAAAAAATTATAATATTTATTTTAACTTAAATTTTTACAGAATTCAGTGATTTATGTATAATTTGAATATATGTAAAAAATAAAGGTATGCAGTCTGTACAAGTCTGTTTTTTATATGTATCTAAATTACACATAAATCACTGAATTTTAGAGGAAAAAATTGAATTAAAATAAATATTATAATTTTTTGGGAGTCAAAAGATTTTTTTTGAACCGGTCCAATTTTCTGGTCCCAAAAAGTTGTCCTCGTAAAAGAACTATTTATCAAGACAATCCAAAATCAGTCAAAGTCCACAGCTAATTATAAGATTATTATTATTAACTTTTTAAAAATCAATTTGACATATTTTTAAATTTAAAATTAACTTGATTCATTTAAATTTTCAAAATAATTGACATGATTTATCTTAATTTCTGACTTATAATCAAATTTGTACTGATTATTTTTATTTATAAGTTAAATTTTAAATAACTTATAAATTAACTTAAATTTTAATTTTAAGTCATTTTAAAATAAATTGTTATGGTCCTAAGAAGTTGGGAGACAAAACAAACATATCATTGCATGATGTTTATGAGTTTTAGACCAAAAATAAAACAAAAAATTTAAATTTACATATAAAAAATAGAAATATATATTTAAATTACTATTTACCCTTATATAATTATATTAATTTTGTTGTATATAGAGCTAGTAATAGATATTAGTATAAAATATTTATTTTTAGGCTTTAATAGAAATTAAAAATATTTATTTATCCTATTTAATCTTGTATCCAAATTCATAACAAAAAACTTTGACGAAAAATAGTTAATTTTTCCACCTTCACTTTTCAGTCTATTTCTTTTCAATTTCCGTTCATTTTTAAAACTCAGACACAAAGCTTAGCTTCATTCTGGTGCTTATCAGACAGTAGAAAAGAGCGGAGACAAGAGAGAGAAGAAATGGGGTGGATCGGAGAACAAATCGAGTCAATCAAATCTATTCAGATCAGACAACTCCTCACCCAAGCAGTTAGTCTTGGTTCGTTACATCTCTCTATCAATTATCTGTATGTTACACCACCGATTGTAATTATCTGAAGATAATGCAACCCTAAATTCATGTGTGTTTAGATGCCTGAAACTGGTTATCAGAATGGTCGATTCTATTCTTGAGAGAAGAAATCTCAATTTTTTATTGAATTGAATTCTACTGAAGCTGTTATTTCGAACATGGAGTTTAAATTAGGGTTTGAGTTTTAAAACTGATAAATTCTATATACGTTGGCTGTATTATATGTGTATATACATATCTCTTGAGCCTTTTTTATTAAAAAAAATCAGATCAAAATCTCAATTTTACACAATGTCTTTGTAAATCAGTGTACGAGCTTCAGGCACTTCGTTAATAAATTCTTCAGCTTGATACTCACTCCCTTCCAAATTGACACTCCATTTTTAGCAGTCAAAATTTTTAGGAAAAGTTTGACTATAACCAGTTACCAAATCACAACTTGCTTAATTTTAATGGTAATATTTGCTAGACTGGTTTCCTAATAAGGGAAAGTGAACTCTCAACTCAGAGAGTATTGCTTTTAGATCACTGGACTATAGCAAAGTTATGCTAGTCATCTATCCCTTTGTAGTTCACAATTTGTTCTTAACAGTATTCCTAACATGTTTTTTCATTTTTGGCCAGTTTGAAGTGGATTATAATCTACATAATTATTTCTTACTTCATTGTTGAGTCCAGTTAGAAGGCCTTTCTATTGTTCTTATTAAGTAAGAGGGTGAATGTGATTAATCTTTTTGTTTGCAATCTCATATCAGGTATGATTGTCACATCAGCTCTGATAATATGGAAAGGTTTAATGTGTATAACTGGCAGTGAATCACCGGTTGTTGTTGTGCTCTCTGGAAGCATGGAACCTGGCTTTAAAAGAGTGAGTGCTTTATTAGAATAATCATTTTAATGATTTCTTCTTTTATAACTTGACTCTAATTACCACCCAAAAAAATAAAAAAATTACTCTGGTGAAGTGTGACGTGTGTTGCAGTTCTCACTCTGTAACTACTCCTAGTATTTAAGGAGGTTGGTTTATCCAAGTAGTTCAGCTGAAGTTTGTGATTTCTTGTGAGAAAAAGACTGCTCGTTATCGTACCAATATTATCTCGTTTCTTTCTTCTGATCTGATCTAGACTTCCAATCTACCGTTTTGTATCACCTTATAGAATTTATACACTTCATAGGTATACAATTTAAGTTGATACACTTTATATTCTTGTAATTATATGCCTCTTTCCTAGTTTGAATATTAGTTTCAGTCATTTTCGTTTAACATGATCCAGAGTAATGATTAAACAAATCCTTGTAACTTCATATACAATCTATGAGTCATCACATCCCAGTGTTGTCCAGATGATATATGGCAATCCTCTGTGAATTCTCTCCCACTTTCCCATCTTTTTATGCAAAGTGATACTTTCTGGATAAAACTAGCATTTCTACTGTTAAAAAGCAGCCCATCTTTCCTACTTCAAACATTAAAACCATAATGCACATTTTTTTGTAAGACTGTTATACTAAGTTAATATTATATGATCTTGCAGGGTGACATTTTATTCTTGCATATGAGCAAGGATCCTATTCGTGCAGGAGAAATTGTCGTGTTTAATGTTGATGTAGGTTCCCTTATATCTTCTTTCCATTTCTAGCATGGAATGCTTGTAATTCTTTTTGTGTTTTCTAATATTTAAAGTTATAATAGCACTTGCCTAGGTAATTTTGAGTCTTGTTTTCTGCTCTTTATTAGTTTACATGTTAGATGAGACTTTGGGATTCTTCATATGACAATTTCACAATTCACAACAGGATAGAGTTTCTAACGTAAGTTTTTCCAGTGTATTGTAATGCACAAAAAGATGAAAGTGTAATTACACTAACATCATATGTTGGGAACCAAATGCAAGCAGGAGCCCTTGAACGAAGAACTTGCCTATGTTGTCCTTTCATGTAAACTTTACCAATTGCTTAAAGTATAATCTGTTAATGAATTTATCCAATAATGTATACTATGCTTTAACCCATCCCCGAAAAAAAGATAGGGGGAAGTATATCATGAGTTAAAACTGAACTTCATCTTGCAAGTTGAAGAGTGTGGGCAAGGAAATCGTGCCTTGCTAGGATTAGGATTTCGTGTTGGCTAAGGATGAGAGAAATCCACGAAGAGCACGGAATTGATTGATTGATTGATTGAAGAGGGGAGAATGACAGGTGGACGATTACTCCAACGACGCGTGGCAGAACTTCTAGAATCCGGAAACCGTGTTAGGGTTATTGGGATTCCAAGAGCCTTCTTCTTGAGTGCTTTGAGTTGAGAGCGAGTGTCCAAACCCTTTAGTGTTTTTAGGTGGAATATCCAAGCCTTAAGTCACCAAAAGAGTTCAAGTCATGTGTTTGAAGAGAGGTCCCTTCCCAATGGAGTGGAATGAGTATTTATAGGGGTGATAACCGAACCAAGTAGTTCGGTACTCGACTCGAGATCGGCTCGAAAATATGATCCAAAGCTCGAATTCGAAGTTGATCCGAGTCGAATCTGATCCATACTCGTTTTCTGTTTAATAATACACGAGTCGAACTCGAGCAGACCAGTGTTCGCTCGTATTAAGGTTCGAGTATTTCATTTTTTCTCAAACCATACTCGATACCTGCTCGATGGATCATATTCGAAAATTGGTCTGATCCATGCTAGTAAGTTAAATATGTTATATTTATATCAATCTTTATAATTTATTAAGTGTAGTATGAAATTGTGTAAACTTGTACTTGAATAAATCAATGAATTAAATGTCAATTTATATTACATTCTTTATAATTTCAATACATAAATAAAAGTGAAAAAGTTTTATATATAAATATTAATTAAGTAATCAATTTAGTATGTAGTGGTTCATTTTTAAGTGAAATGGTTCATATTCGAAGCTCAATTTGAAGGCTCATGAGTAACTCGCTTTGTAAACGAGTCGAGTACTTACGAGCCGAGTAGGTCCGAGTAATGATCCGAGTCGAATCTAACGCGAAAATATAAATCCTTTATCGAATCCGAGTCGAATTCGAGCTCAATGTTTTCGAGTCGAGCCGAATCCGAGCATGAAGGTGTTCGCTCAGATTCGGCTCGTTTGCACCCCTAAGTATTTATAGGATTTTCTGGAGAATCTAGCACATGACCTCGGGGAAATCCCAAATTTACCCGTAGTCATCAGAGTAATGCCCAGATCATTCTGTTATTCTAGCCACCAATCCAATCCCTCAATCAATTCTCAAAATGAGTCGCCTCCACGAGCCTTCTGCATCGGGACACGTGGAGGCTTCTCTCGGGCCTCGCACATTTATTTCTGACTTTTCTGTTTGTCATTCAAACATAAATGACATCTCCAGCATCATGGCCATTATCATCCCTTGTCCTTCTCGTGCTTCCTTCAACGCCTTGAGCATCTCCAGTTGCACAACATTTGCATGTTCTCCACTTGCATCCTCGCCTTGCCTTCCTGCATTTGTTTGTTGTTGATTAGCCATATATGGTGATGTTGAACTCCCTTCCGAAGCATTTTCAATAATTGGTTGGTCAAGATCCTGGTTTGCGCCTTGGAAAACTTGATTTGCTTGCCTTGGAATTGGATTTGGTGAGGTAATGCTATTTGTTGGTGAATCTCTTCCTGTAGTTCTCCCACTTCGAGTTGTGGGCATACCCTTCACGAATTCTACACCTCCCCAGCAGAGTCGCCAAATAAATGTGGACAAGAAAATTGTGTCTTGCTAGGGTTAGGGTTTCATGTTGGCCGAAGAGGAGAGAAATTTACGAAGAGCACGAAATTGATTGATTGATTGAAGAGGGGAGAACGACAGGTGGGCTATTACTCCAACGACGCGTGGCAGAACTCCTAGAATCCGGAAACCGTGTTAGGGTTATTGGGATTCCAAGAGCATTCTTCTTGAGTCCTTTGAGTTGAGAGCGAGTGTCCAAACATTTTAATGCTTTTAGGTGGAATATTCAAGCCTTAAGTCACCAAAAGAGTTCAAGTTTTGTGTTTGAAGAGAGGTCCCCTTCCCAATGGAATGGAAAGAGTATTCATAGGATTTTCTGGAGAGTGGTAATGTGCTAGGCACATGATCTCGGGGAAATTCCAAATTTACCCTTAGTCATCAGAGTAATGCCCAAATCGTCCTGTCCTTCTAGTCACCAATTCAATCCCTCAATCAATTCCAAAAATGAGTTGCATCCACGAGCCTTCTGCCTCGGGACACGTGGAAACTTCTCTCGGGTCTCGTACATTTATTTCCGACTTTTCTGTTTGTCATTCAATTCTTTAGGTTGTGTGTGAACCTTAATTTGTACTGGGCTTACAAAGAGTAACCCTAAATTGAGAGTCATTAGCTTTTCCCTTACCTTTTTTGCGAATATGGAAGTCTAGCAATAATGTATATAGGAAGGATGCAAATTCTCTTAATTTGCTTCTGCAAATGAAAAAAAATTAGCTTAACTAAATAAATCACGTATGAATATGATGTTTATAAGTTGCGTGCTTCTCTTCAATATTGTTCAAAGGCATATGCTTGGTGGATAATGAAATATCATTGCATGTGATTATTTATACATGTGCATTTCTTGTGCCAGTGAAGTGCATCTTACGAAGCTTTTTGCTTTTTGTGTAGGGACGTGAAATTCCAATCGTCCATAGAGTGATCAAGGTATCAGTTCAGTAAAAGTTTTACTCTTTTTATCTCTTCTTTGCCGTGTTCATCCTATCTTTCGCTGTAACTAGGAACTTTCTAAGTATCTGCTGAAACATAAACTTTAACCAGCAACCCCTCCCTACCCTACCCTACCCCCCCCTTCCCCTTCCCCTTCCCCTTTTCCCCTTTTCTTAGTTACCTTAGTTTGATATCCTTGTTGATGTTAATACTGTTCTTTGGTAGGTTCATGAACGTCCAGATACCGGAGAAGTTGATGTTCTCACAAAAGGTTCAAAGCTCATTCCACGATATTAGATGTCAAAAGGCTGTGAAATTACTAGATATTCATCTTTTTAAAGATATTCATGTGGACACAAACTAGAGTCTCTTGAGGATCAGAATAAATGTGGTCATTTATAGAATTTCCACAGTAACTCTTACCTAATGCTGCTGCAATTTCTTCTATTGATTATGGCCTTCCTATCAAATTGGTCTTTTGGCCATTTAATTGTTTGAATTAAGAATTATTACTGATGATCTATATTCTATCACTTTGTTATTTCAGGAGATAATAATTTTGGGGATGACAGACTCCTGTATGCTCATGGTCAGCTCTGGCTGCATCGACATCATATAATGGGAAGAGCTGTCGGGTAAGTTGATATTAAGTATTAGGTTTTCTTATAGTACTTGTAAAATTAAAACTATATTTGTAGTTTTTGTTATATCCGTATTTGACCCTTGAAACTAAATATGTATATTAGGAATTGCATAGAGCTCATGAGTCATAAAATGTAATATTTAATTTGATTGAATTTATGAACACTAAGCATTGGGTATTTCTTTAACCCAGCCTTGTCATTGGTTATTGATAATACTCTATGACCAAGGACTATTGAAGTAGTTATATGGCCTTCTTTTGTGTAAATTTTCATCTTTTCGGTTTTCCATACGGCTGGCAATGATGCTTGAAAAATGTGTGACAAGACCACCTCTTATCTGAATTTAATTTTCTGCAGGTTCTTGCCTTACGTTGGTTGGGTGACAATCATTATGACTGAAAAGCCTATAATTAAGGTTTAGTTTCTTCACAAACCTATTTTTTTGCGGCAATCTGTTTAAAAGTCTGATTTTATTTTATCAAATGGTTGCTCCAAGTTCTTCATTCTTCATTTCCTGAGAATAATTACAACATAAAAAAATATACCTGAAGGATGGAAAATTGCTCGGAATTTCAAACCATTTTATTTACACCCTTGTTTGTCCACCTTTGGATTCATATGTGTTGGGTGTTTTTTTCCTTCTTCTTTTTACGGAAGAGAATGGAGGTGGATGGATATTTATTCAATCCGCGGGCAACAATAAATTATAATTAGTACTGACCCGTCGTGTTTCACCTGTTGCAGTATATCCTAATCGGCGCCCTTGGACTGCTGGTCATAACTTCAAAGGAGTAGTAGGAAACTGGTAGTATTCTATACCAATCTCAACAAGAAGCAGCTTAAACTTAGCAGATTGCCTTATGTAGACTGATTACTAGGTTTAATAGGAAGAGCAGCAAGACTGTGTTATTATCTTATTCACTGGGTTTGCATTTCCAACTGAATGTCCTATTCATTACCTTTTTCTTATATAAATAATAGGGTTGACATGCTTAGCCCTTACACATTCGATGTGATATGTTTGAATAATATTAAACTTTAAAGACTGAAGTTAATTATTAAAAAATATGCTAGTCTGTTTGTCTTCTTAATATTAAAAGATTAGTGGAAGACATGTTAAGGCAATTTCTTGAACCATTCTTCAAAACTCCCTCCGGCTCGCACAAAGTCCCATTTGTGAAAATTAAAATTAAATAAATTAAGGAGTTTTTTATTAAATGATATATTGTTCTTATATTTAATTTCACTATATTACTACTATTAAACTAAGCTCTCATTTTATTTAAAGATAAATATTGAAAATATATATATTCTTAAATTTTGCAAATAAGTCTTTTTGTGAATCACAGAGGATAATGTTCTAAATAAATTTATATTTAGGAAATTTTTTTAAAATTTTGTTGATAATGTTCTAAACAGATTCATTTTTAGTCTCTAACGGGCATTTTATTGAATGAGTTTGAATCATTCGAATGGTTTGTTTTATAATTTTTAAAATTTTAAATGCATCTGAACGATTTATTTACAAAATTGTTATTAAATTAGTAAAAAGTAGTGTTAGAATGATATTTTGTACTTACCTACCTACCATCATAGATAATTAAAAATTATATTTAATAAATCTTTTTTTAATTATTGCAAACAAATTTTATTAAGTACATATATATATATATATCCAAATTACACCTAAAACACTATATTTTGTAAAAAATTCTGTTAGAATAAATACTATATATTTTTTGAGAGTCACATGCAAAAAAAAAAAAAAAATTTGGAAATGTCCAATATTCCAGTCCGCTATTCCGATCTGCCAAGACTTATTGAATTTTTATTTCAGAGGTTTAAAAAAATACATGTACTCCGGAGCCTACGCATGGAGATTTAGAATTAGAAGCCGGTTGTGCTTTTATTTAAAGAGAATTACAAAAGAAATGGCAAAAAGTATTTTTTTTACCATTATGGTTGTAGTGTTTTAAACAATTAGTCACTGTAATTTTAAAATATTCAATTATTCCACTGTATTTTTTAAAAATATTCAATCAGGCCATTCCGCCCATTTTTATAGACGGACGTTAACAAATCTGCTCTTGTTTCCTACGTGGCTTTTTTAAAAAAGATAAACAATTACGTGATATATTCTTATGTGACAACAAAATAATTTTTTAATGAATTTTCTTTATAATTTTTTCTTCTCAAACAAAAAAAATAAAATAATAAATCATTGTGGTAAAAAAATAATTAAAATAATAATATAATTAAAATAAATATTTTTGTTTTTGTTTTTGTTATTTTTTTTTTTCCTTTTATCTTTCCTTTCTTTTAATAATTATTTTTATTTTAAAAATTAATTCCAAATAATATATCAAAATTTTTGTATCAATGAGATCTATTACAACATTACATTAATTTCAACAAAAATTAAAAATTAAAAATTATTAATTATGTGGCAAAAAATAATTAAAATTAAAATAAAATTAAAATAAATATTTTAATTCATTTTCTTTATTTGTATTCTTTTTCTTATCTCTTTTCCTTTCTTTTAATAATTATTTTTATTTTAAAAATTAATACTATTATATATTTTAATAATATATAAAAAGTAAGTACATAATTAACATAAAATAAAAAATTCAATACAATTAGCAAAAATTAGTTAAACAAATGACATAAAAATTAAAAATAAAAATTATAAAGAAAATGATTTTATTTTTTTATTTTTTTGTTTGAGAATAAAAAATTATAAAGAAAATCCATTAATACAAATAATATATCAAAATTTTTGTACTTATCTTTTTTATATCATTAAAAAAAATGAAAAGAGATAAGAAAAAAATACAAATAAAGAAAATGAATTAAACATGTAAATAATATATAACTTTTGTCAAAAATTATATCTGAAACTCAAAGTTTTTAAAATATCTAACTAACAAAGAGACAAACCCAATTTCCCTCCCCCACCCTATCCCTCCCCTCTCTGTCCTCCTCTTCTACATGGATTCTTTTTCCTTTTCCTTAGGCAGCGTGCAAGATCTTCTTTTTTTTCCCTTTTCTTAGCCGATACTTGAAACTTGTTGCGATAGCGGTGGTGCGAGATCTGAAAATCTTCAGTCTCTCTTTTTTTTCCACCATTACTTGGGAGATGTGTTGTGATGGCGGTGGTGTAAAGACGTGTTGTGGTGGTGGTGGGAACTCAACGTGGATCTGGGTGAGTACTGATTGTGGAGGTCAACGTAGATCTGCTTCTCTTCTTTTTATTTTCTGCACTTTTCTTGTGAGAAAAATTGATGATGGTGGCGACCTCTAGCTTGAAGATAATGAGCATTGATGGTGGCAGGTTTAATGAAGAAGATGAAAATATGATAAATTTGGGGACAAAAGAAGATTTTTGTAATATTAAAAATTTTATTTTTGTTCAGAAAAATGTAATTTTGGATCGGCAAAAAAAGAGAGAAAAGTATTATTTTATTTTAAAATTAATTTTTTTATTTTTATTTTTATTTTTAAAATTAATTATTTTATTTTAAAATTAATTAATTATTTTTAAAATTAATATTTTATTTTTATTTTTAAAAATAATTATTTTTAAAATTATCACCATGGCCATCTCAATTAAACTAATATTTTATTTTTATTTTTATAGCTAATTTTCTATTTTATGATAATTTGTATTATTTGGAAAAAAAGATTAAAAAAAAAGCCAACCAAACTTTCTCCCGCCTAGTCAGCAAAGACACGTAATTTTAAAAAAAAATTCAACAAGCCACGTAAGCAAATTGTTAACGTCTGTTAATCAAATTGGACGGAATGGCTTGATTGTACATTTTTAAAAAGCACAGTGGATCAATTGAATATTTTAAAAGCACAGTGGCTAATTGCTTAAAACACTACAACCACAGTGGGGTAAAAGTGTTTTTTACCCAAAAAAATTTGATATTTCTACAAGGCCTCACGCTCACATGAATGCGAGTCCCGTTTACTATTCATGTGAGCCTTGTGAAAATATTAATTTCACTTGTAAAAATATCAATTCCCTTATCAAAATTGTGAGAGGTTCAATAGCAAATATGCAAGATTCCCAAAAGGTATTGATTAATTTCCTTTTAAATACTCACTCTGACTCTTAATATATATCGTTGATTTCATTTTTTTCTAATTATTTATCGTCCCTTAATATATATTGTTTTAGATGATTTTATTTTTTCTTAATTATTTGTAGTTTTATTTAATCTAAGAGAATTAAATACAATCTTTCCAAAATTACCACTCATGAAAAAATGTTACCAATGAGAGGGTATGATAATTATGAAAATTTAAGAGTATTATAGACAATTGATATTATATTTAATGCCATACAATTATTTTTTTAATTCTTAAACAAAACTCTAAAACGACATATATTAAAGAACACATGGAATATCTTAATTCATTCTACGGTCCCGCATTAGGAGCTAACAAGCATTTAATGATCATAAATTCATAATAAACAGAACTTGAAGCATTCCCTGAACCTAAATAACGTTTATAGATTAATAGTTTAATACCATGTGCGTTAATATCCCACACAAAACATTAAGAGGCATTGCAATAGCGAATTCTCAATGGTAATATCTCAGATTGTTTTAGTGAAAGCTAAAAATGAAAACTCCCCTTTCAGAGTAAGACAACAACTTCCTCAGTCAAAGCCTCCATAGGAGTGATACTCGAAGTCGAAAGGCCCATCACACCGAAAACATCTCCCTTGATATCTTAGATCAAGAGCATCTCAATGGCATCCTGTTTTTGAGAAGTAAATATTCAGAATCCTATTGGAAAAAAAATGTTTAAATAGCTTAACAGCTTCTTCATACCTTGAGTTGTTGGATTTGGGATTTTAGTTGACTTCCCTCGTTGCTTGTCACAGAACATGCGATGACTGGTCTTGTGACTCCACATGCGCGACCAAGTGCTTGCTTTGAAGGTACGAACACATAGGGCACATTCTGCCAAATACAACTAACATTAATTTTCTTCAAGATTAGTTCAATGAATTTGGAAAAAAGTCACTTCCAAACAAAGTATGGGCAACTATATAATTCTTGAAACTTCTATTTAAGCCTTTTATTACACCTATATTACTTCAAAAATCAAAACCAAATGCTTCATTTAATACTAAAGCTCCTATACCCACAAAGCTACAACCCTAGGATGCCTTGTTGTTGGTATCAAGATCTGAAGACACTTGTGCTACTCATACTCGGTGCGGATACGAATCTAGGTGTCGGACACGTGAAGTCAAAAAATAGAAGATACGCGGATATGAATACGAATTTGGACACCGGTGCGAGGATACGGTATGTTATGATTTTTTAATAATAATGTTTCTAATTGTATCACCAAGTTTTTTTTGCTCTAGGGACTAAAGTGCAAAATATAAAGAAACAGGGGCAGAAATGAAACTTCATGGGCTGAAATGGAAGAAAACAAAACTATAACGACGAATATGTAATTTTTCTAGGGGCTATTTTGAACTTTCAAAAAACCTGAAGGACTAAATTAAAACACTATAAAAACTTTGGGTACCTAACTATAATTTTTTAGGGAATATTTAATATTCCAAATCTATTTCCACTCTTCCCATGACACGTCATGCTGGAGTAAGGGGCAACAGCGCTTGGGGGATGAAAATTTCCCGCGGGAGTAAGGGGCATCAGCGCTTGGGGGATGAAAATTTATCAAGTTTGATATCTCTGATCACTTCTTTTCTTCTTCAGTCGTTCAGTTGTATCCCGGTATCTGGATTGAAAGTGTCGCAACCGACACAAATCCCGCACCCGTGTCGGATCGTGTCGACGCGGATACTCCATAGAAATAGACGAGTCCGAGTAACACATGAAGATAGCAGGCTGCCACAATATAATACCATATGAATGCAATTACAAAAAACATTGTACTTATAGTAAAGCTACAATGCAAGATGTACTCAATTATTTTCTTCCCATCAAACCACAAAATTCCACAGCTTAGTTATCATTACAAATACCAACAAGCCACAAATGTTTCACCCATTTCACACAATTATCAGTTAAACACAAACCTAAAATGAAATATATATATATCAACTTCCTCAGGTCAATTTAATATAGCATTTCAAAAAGATTGATGATTTTAACAACCACAATAGTACCATTATACAAATATTACAAATTACACACAAAAATATATACCTTATCCTCCGCAAGGAGGGGAAGATGGAGAAGGATCTCAAGTGGCTCAGTGTCTGCTGCCATAACTACAAACTCAGATATACCCCTGTTCAGGGTTTTTGTTGCTACAATTATGAGGGAAACAAGACAGTAATTAGAGAAACCAAACTCATTGATTTAACAAATTAAAATACAAATAAAATTATTACCTTCATTAGCACCCTTTTTGAGCTGTTTGTAATTGGCAGCTTGCTGAACAAGGTCTAGTATTGTAATTGTTAGCTGCGCATCGGCCAGTGGATAGGCCTTTGGATTCACTGCTTCGCCTGTCTGCAATTATCATATTTACATAAATTTGCTTATAACGTTTACATATAAACGAATGGCAGTATAACAACATGAATATCAATCAAATGAATAAGAAAGATACCATTTTTCGTCTGACTTGAGCAGAAGAGATAAACTAGGGTTTTTTTCGCTGGACGTGAGGGAAATAGACAATAAACGGGTTTTAAGGGTTTAAAGAATCGATTGCTTGGGAGTAACTACGCCGTTTAAAACGACGTCGCATAGATTTCATATAATAACTTTTTTTAATTTAATATTAGTGCCTCTACAGAACATTTTTTAATGCTAAATACATGTTAGTTTGAGCACTTTGAGGAATTAAATTAAAGTCGGACTACTCTGTTAGACTTTGACTATAATAGTAGTAGTCTTTTCTTTTTTTGGTCAACAAGAGGCGTACCAGCATATTACTTATAATTGATGAAACTAATTTATAAATTATTTATTATTATTCATTTGTTTGGGAATGATTTATTTTTTTATTTATGAGTTGAGTTCTAAGTCAAAAAATAAGTAAGTATTTATAACTTATTTTAAGTCATTTTGTCCCTCTTTTATTTGGTCCCTTTTTTATTAATGTCATTTTTAGTAATCTTTACATTTATTTTAACTTATAAATAATTATGAGCCGAACACATTCATAACTTATTTTAATTTATAAGTCAAATTGATATCGAATGCTTTTACTTATAAGTCACAACTTATATTTTAACTTATAATTCATTTAAAATAAAGTCATTTTCAAACCGACCCTAAACATGCACTGTACGAATTTTATGCGCAAAGGCGTGAAGCGTGATTGATCTGTAATTGCCCAAAGTGAATCACATGTTAATTGATCGATAGAGGACGAATGAGTATTTAATACGGAAGTGGTTTAACTTCTCAATTTCTCCCCACGATCAATCAACTCACGTTTAAAATCATAAACGTCTCTACTGATCTAATCAATTAGAGAACGATTAATTAACCAAAATGGGCCGGATCCTTCATGGACTCCCCAATTAGATACCCAAGATCCAACATGCACATATACAAAATAAATAATTTTGGTGTGGAAATTCTGGTCTTTTATTTTATTTCCTCTCATCAGCCTCTTTGTTAAACTTTTCTCCTAATCGCCAAAACAAACCTAAAAATTTACAACCGTGTTGATGATGTGGAGTGCAAACAGCAAATAGCGGGGCTTCAATACTTAATTCCCTTTTGCCCTTTTCCGATTAGATTTCTTCTTCAAACACAGGTTCATTTCGGTTGTCCGAGCCCCTGATAATAACTGTTGTTTAAAACCCTAATTTCTATATCTACGTATATACATATAGATAAGATTACATATACATATATATGAGAGAAAGGAAGAGATGCGCTAATAGATGGGTGCAGCGGGGTCGAAACTGGAGAAAGCACTGGGAGAGCAGTTCCCTGAAGGTGAACGTTACTTCGGACTCGAGAATTTTGGCAACACTTGCTACTGTAATAGCGTCTTGCAGGTTATTATCTTCATTCATTCCTCAATCGCTGCTTTTGACTATGTTTACAACCATTGAGCAGTTATTGTTGTTGATTTGAACCATTTTCTCTTTGATTGTAGTTTCATTGATTGATAGATACTTGGGGGAAATAATACTTTTTGAGCTTTTTCTTTTTGTATATGTGAGTTATGCAATTCAGAAATTTAGGCCTTTTTGTTGTTCTTCTGTTGAACTAACTAGGAAAATAAATGGTCAAGAAATTTGTGTCCATTACAATAAATTTAGCATTATACTTTGATATTGTTGAAAATATAATACATGCATTGCCAGGCTGTGGCATCCCCCACACCCTGGTGGCCGCTTTTTTTTTTAAGATCATGCTACGCTACTAGTAGCTTTCATTCTTGGTTTTCAAAACATCCTTGTACCTAATATTTTTTTTGCTTATGAAGAAGGAAAATACAAAAAATTATATATAAGTTGATTTGAGATCTAACACCCCCTTTCTAAAAGGGAAGATAAAGGGAAAGAGATGTCGCGCACGAACATAATAAATACAATCATGTAATAAACCTCAAAATATTTCTAAATAGATTGAATATCAACTGCCATAAACGCCAATGTAAATAGAAAGAACTCCATATTATAT
>JAINUV010000499.1:0-64619 GCA_020205505.1 Panax japonicus
CCTTGCACATGACTACTTTCCAGAAAACCCTATAAATACCCCTTCTATTCCATTGGGAAGGGGACTTCTCTCCAGACTCAAGACTTGGACTCTCAGAAGATCAAAGAGACCCTTTTAGTGACTTAAAGGCTCGGAGATTCCACCTAAAAGCACTAAAAGGGTTTGGACATTCTCTCATCTTAAAGGACTCAAGAAGGCTCTTGGAATCCTCGTTACCCTAACACGGTTCCTGGATTCTAGGAGTTCTGCCACGCGTCGTTGGAGTAATCGCCCACCTGTCGTTCTCCCCTCTTCAATCAACCAATCAATTCTGTGCTCTTCGTGGATTTCTCTCCTCCTCAGCCAACACGAAACCCTAACCCTAGCAAGGTACGATTTCCTTGCCCACAAAATCTTTACATACAAATTAAATTAAAGGGTAATTTTTATGTAATTAATTAAACGTACGCACCATTGCAGAACTTTCCAGCAAGAGAGCTCGAAGAGGGTGATTAATGAGTGTAAAACCCAATATGTTAGCCATTGTTGATCATCTAGCGTTGAAGGACTCTCGATTGCTCGCATCGATGCGTATCTGTTCATTTCATTTGATCATAATGTATATATTATTATTATGTTAGCTAATTTAAATGATTCATTCATTGTGCTTAATTAATTGTTGAAATATATATATATATATATATATATATATATATATATATATATATATATATATATATAGACAGGATCAGGTAAGGGCTCCCTTACTTTGTTAAAATGCGAACTTTTTTTTTTTGATTTTTTTTGGTTTTTTTTTTAAAACAACTAAAAAAAATATTTAATATTTTATGGAACTGAAATTTTTCCATAATATAATGTTTTGGGCGTGTTTTGAATACCTATACCAAAAAGTGGTGGTACAGTCTGCCCAGACTGTACATACATATTTTTGTTATACGTACCCAAATCACATCCAAAACACTGTATTATGAAAAAATTTCAGTTCCATAAAATATTAAATTTTTTTTTTTAGTTGTTTTAAAAAAAAAAACCAAAAAAAATCAAAAAAAAAAAAGTCCGCATTTTAACAAAGTAAGGGAGTCCTTACCTGATACCCTATATATATATATATATATTCATCCAGTTCGTTCATATTTCATAAATGTTCTTAAATCTTCAACTTACAAAGGAAAAAGAAGCATCATTCCAGGCCTGATTGTACAACCAACACAAAAAAAATACATGGTTAGATTAGATGCATGCTATAAATGTAGGAAATTTAATTAAATTAATACCAAACATACATATATATAGCTAACCCATAAGAATTTAATCAAATGATTTTTCTTTGGAAAAATTATATATATTAAAACGTTAAGTTCACTGTTCACATGTCTACATATATATATATATATATATATATATATATATACAACACTGATCAGGTCCGGACTCCCGGACCTGATCAAATCCGGACCAAAATTTTTTTTTTTTTTTTTTTTTTTTTTTTTTGGTAGAACAACTAAAAAAAAAAAAAAAAAAAATTATGGAACTGAAATTTTTCCAAAATAAAGTGTTTTGGGTGTGTTTTTAACACCTACCCCAACCAATGTATGTACAGTCTGCCCAGACTGTACAGACATATTTCGTTATAGGCATCCAAATCACGCCCAAAACACTGTATTATGGAAAAATTTCAATTCCATAAATTTTTTTTTTTTTTTTTTTTGTTGTTTCAAAAAAAAAAAACCAAAAAAAAAAAAAAAAAAAAAAGGTCCGTATTTTAGTAGAGTCCGGGATCCCGGACTGGATCCGGACTCATATATATATATATATATATATATATATATATATATATATATACATACACTTTTTTCAATTATACCAATTAACATTGACATGGTTTTAGACATAAAATAAAGTTCATTAACTAAATATAATTCTTAATTAATTAACATGCATGAATTAATAAGCTTATATATATATATATAATTTGTAAGTAGAGAGAGAAATTAAATGAAGTAATTAAGTACCCAATTATTGTATCCAAATGTCTAGCCATCGCTCCAAGAACACCCATGCTGGACTAAATATATGCTACGTACTGTGCGTTTTGGTTTGTTTGTTTGCTGGTGGATTTCAGTACGTCGAAATAGTTGGAGATCGATGGGAGGATGATACAATGCAAATTGCAAATATTATGAGATCGTTATATATATATATATATATATATATATATATATATATATATATATATATATATATTGTCGTCCTGGTTATATCCTAACATATATATATGTATGCCAGATTTATAAAGGGATTCAGGGTTGCTCATGAAATGAAGAAAAGAATATTCTTAATTAATTAAGTCGGTCTTATTTCTTTCTCTAACAACATATGTAAATAGATAAAGAAGGAAGCAAACTAAAAAAGAATCAAAAGGAAGAGCAAAACCATCCCTTTGTCCTAGGCCAGACAGACAGGCACATTAATTGTTATTGTTAAGGAACGATTATGTACCTTTCTTGTTTTTCTCGACTAGTGTAATTTACTCTTGTGCCATTTTCGGTAAAAGGTGTTGGTAGTATAAATAAGAATCATTTCACGTTTAAAGCTTATTACTAAAATCGAGTTATACTCCCTCCCTTAATATAGATCATTTTAAAATTGTGCACAAATATTAAGATAATAATTATATAACATTAATTATAATATCAATTGTTTATATTGTCATTGTATTGAAATAAGAGATTGTTATTTATTGGACAGAAAATAGTGAGAGAACCAAAGTTACATTTAATACTTGGAGCAATATTGGAAATTAAGCAATTAATGCTTACTTAAAATTCTTAAACGACTTATATTAAGGAACCAAAATATTTTTTTAAAACGACTTATAATAAGGAACGGATGGAGTATAATTTATTTTTTATAATAATTTCCTATAATATTTGATGGGTCTAGTCCAAGGATTCAGCTCATCTCGTGAGCCCAATACGGAATATAACCCCAAATTCAAGGAGTCTGGAGAGTCCAATAAAATGTGTGGTCCATCATGGTTGGGTTAATTGAGCTCATCAGTAATAAGTTACGCACAACCACATCATGAAGGAAGTTACCGATCCTCGTTCTCGGATCTCCGTGCGTCAACCATCTTGCACGTTAGGAAAAGGTTGGGAGCTCCACTAAAGTAGTGGTTACGTGCTCATCCTAAAACTGTCACGGGATCGCTATAAATGAAACGCCTCGCCATCATTGGGGGCAACTAACTTTTGTATCTTCAAGCTTGTACTCTCTGTACTCTTTCCAACACACTTGACATAATATAAGTGTCGGGCGACAAGAGCCATTCAAAAGTAAACTAGGTCAACTTGACAGAACCACTCTAATTATTGTTTTATTTCCTACTTTTATTAACACATTTATTATTACTTGACAGGTGTGTACAAAGTTAATTTTGTGTATCATCAATATTCTTAATATTAATTGTCATATTTATCTTTTCACTATACATATTTATAAAGCATAACTAGTCACGTATAGAAAAATATGCAATTAAATGAGAATTTAAATATAATTTTTTTTCTCATTTTATTATCTTTCTTAATATATATAAAAAGTCCACCAAATTTCATGCATAAATGATCCCACGGGGTGTGTGTGTGTGTATATATATATATATATATAACAATTAATAAATGATCCGACTCTCCAATTAATCGATTTATTGACAAAACGGCTATAATGATGGTTTAATTATTTGCTATAACATAGAAAGTCGAAGCCATAGGTATGGCGATGGTTCGTACTGTTGTTATAGTTCAAAAAATCGGTCTTTTTATGATTTAGCGACGGACACATCGTCGTTATAATCGATTCATTTTGGTTTGTTTTTTCGATTCGTTAATTGGAGAGATTTTCTGTATATATATATATATATAGCATTAAATGATATCAAGAGAGATAATATTATAACTATTGAAGAAAAGAGTATAATTAATTATGGGAACTTATATTTTTACATAAAAAAATTGATATTTTTATATGATCACTTTCACATAAATAGTGAGTGGGTCACATCTACATGTGAGATATGCTTGTGTAAAAATATTATTTTAACATGTGAGAATATTAATTTTCTTAATTTTTGTACACTTTAGAATTGGTAATGAAATTAATGTGGAATTGATTATGCTAGTTCACAATAGGTAGATTTAGGTAGTATGGAATTCATTGGCACGATTTGCATCATAAAGATGAATAGAATAGAAAGAAGTTCAACATACAGCACTGATTCTCTTATATAATTATAAAAAGAAAGGGGAAAAGGGTTTTAATATATTCCTCCCTCCATTTTAAAAATAATATTTGTAAAAATTATAAATATTAAGAATATATTTTGTATTGCATGTTTATCCCTAAAAATAATAAGAAATTAGTTTAATCGTGGTGGTAATACTAGTCTCAAATTGTGTCATTAATTGTTTTTAATCTCACGAATATAGTTGTTTCCAACTAAGTACTTGTTATAATACTGGTATAATACCAAGCTTAAAAATTAAACATGGGTTAATGGACCCCTAATAATTTAGGCGCAAACCACATTACCTAGGATTAATTACATATATTAGTACATTTTAAAAATTAATTACAAAAATCATACACTCATAAAATAATTACAAAAGTAAAACATTTTTTTGTTTTTATTTTCAATACTAATACAATTAAAACTCCTTAAATTAAGGGATTAATATTAATGGGCAGTTTCCTTAATTTAGGGGATCATTATCTGGTGGTTTTTTATTTCAAACGCCTGATATTTCTCTCTCTAAAATCTTCTTCTTCTCCTTCTCCATAACTTTTGTTCTCGTATTTCTCTCTCTTCTTCTTCTTCTTCTTCTTATTCTTCATCACAGTTTGTTAGACAAATTGGTGGCGTAAATTAATTTTTTTTTAATTTACTTTTGTTGCACTTGTTAATCAACAAATCACACAGTCGAAGACACGAATTTCTCTCTCCAACTCTCTCTCCAACTGAAAGAATTCAGGTTTCTCTCTTTAAGGTCTGTTTCTAATTTCTGTTAATTCTCATTCTACTAATTAATTGTCAATATGATCATATATATATACGCTATGTTTCTAACAGAATGGAGTATTGAGTGTTTGGATTTGTATTGTTTTTATGTTTTGTATAGAATGATTGATACAAGGAAGAATGATGGAAAGAGGAAAAGAATAATAGAGTGTGATTTTATTAAGGACTTGAAGAAATTTATTTGGGTTTGTGCAGTTGGATTCTGATTTTGATGTTCTTGTAGTTAAGACAGAAGCTCAAGTTCATAGGCAGAAGATATTTCCAATCCAAAAATTTTTAAAGGTGTGCTAATTTAAATTTTGTTATTGTTACTATCATATAACTGTTTGGTTACTTCTGCATTATATTTTGGTTACTGGTTTTTGTTGTACATGTTGTTTATGTATTGGTTACCATTAAAACATATTTTGGTTACTATCATATAAATGTTCGGTTACTTCTTTAGTAAGTTTTTTGTTACTGTTAGTTTATGATTTGGATACCATTTTTGTTCCCTTGAGTTGGGATTTTAGGTACTATTTTGTGTTGTTCTGGTTACCATGTATTTGGTTAGTATACATGGATTGACTAAACTGTGTTTGGTCTATATGTTGTTTATGTATTGGTTACCATTAAAATATATTTTGGTTACTAACATATAATTGTTTGGTTACTTCTTTAGTATGTTTTTTGTTACTGTTAGCTTATGATTTTTGGTTACCATTAAAATATATTTTGGTTACTAACATATAACTGTTTGGTTACTTTTTAATATATTTTTTGTTACTGTTAGCTTATGATTTTTGGTTATCATGTATTTGCTTAGTATACATTGATGTATTATATTTTTTATAAATCCCTTCAAATATATTCTACAAGGTTTATGCTATTTTCTACTTTCATTTCCACAAACACATCCTACATGGGCTCTCTATTCACTAATCCCAAAGTATTTCTCTTCCTCCCACAGGTTCATAATGCGGAAGTCTTTTCTAGAGAATGAGAACAACCATGAAGAAGAAAGTAGCAGCAACCAAAAAGCTCAAGTTTCAAGAAGATTTGTACCAAATTTTGATTAGTTCAGTTATCGTTGTCTTGTTATGAATTATGTTTCGTACTTTGATTTTTTGTTGGATATTCATAACCATTTGTTATGGTTAGTGAGTATGTAATGTTTATTGGAGCTTATGTAAATGAAATTACATATTTGATTATATAATCAATTATTTGACATTATTTGTTAGTTCGTATTAAGTTGTGTTTGATACATTATTTTAAAGGTGCAGTTTGGTAACCAAACATGTATAGAAGGGTAACTATTTTATTTTTTGGAAGTAACCAGATAGTTACAAGCTTGTATCAGGACATATATCAAGTGTTAAATGTATATGCGAGAGTATACATGGGTTGCTTAAACTGGGTTGGATATACAGGTTGTTTCTGTTTTGGTTACCATTAAAACATGTTCTAGTTACTTTTTATATAACTATTTGGTTACTTCTTTATTATATTTTGGTTACCATTAAAACTTGTTCTATTTACTATCATATAATTATGTGGTTACTGTTATGTAACTATTTGGTTACTTATTTATTATATTTATTTTATTGTTATTTAATTGTGTTTGACTACTATTATTGTACAATCAGTGAGAGATTTTAGTTATTATAAGGGTAACCATTTTAGTTTTTTGTTAGTAACCAAATAATTAAAAACTTATATCAGAACAGTTATCAAGTGCTTAATGTACATGTGAGGGTTCCCATTTATCTAGCTGATAGATGCTTTTAAATTATATAGTTATAAAAGTTATTTGGAAATGGTCTATGCCAGTTGGTAACTAAATATAAATATAGAGGTAACCATTTTATTTTAGATGGATAATCAAATTTACATAAAAATATTTCAGAACAGTTACCAATTGTTCAATGTATATGTTTACTTTATATTGATAACTCATGATGGAATCAAAAATTAAAATATTAATCAACATCAATTTTGGTTACTGTACACCATCAAAAATGTTACCAACCATGTGGTTAATAGTTACTAGCAGTAAACAATTATATATTCCTGTAAATAATTAAATTTGTTGTATTGGTTACTGTCAATAGCCATTGTCTAACAACTGAATAAACATTGTAAAGTAACCAAATTAATATTAGACAGTATTACATAATTTTAGTAACCAGAAAATAAATCAAATTTTTACATGTAATTTTGAAGGCCTAAATGATGGAATTCGACCAAAAAACCCTGCAGTTCACCAGCAAAGCTGGTGACTTTTGATCGTTGACCCGTTTCCAATGAAATTAGGATCTAAAAACGCCAAAATCCGACACTCCAAACTTGACAAAAATTGTCAAATTGCCACTGCAACCAAATAAACATTATACTGTAACCAATTAAATAGTATGCAACAACCAATATATATAATCAGATTGGCAGTTGTATGAAGGTAACCAATGTATTCAATGAGTAACCACCAATATAAAAGAAACAATTATAAAACTGAATAACAGTATAGAGTAACCAAATAAACACCTTACAGTATCTAAATACATATTATACAGTAACCAAGATATATGTAATTAGTAGCCAAGATTATAAAAAATATTTTTACATTCATTTTACAACCAAAATAATCAGTAATGACTTTGTTACAAATTAAAGACTAATAGATGTATGAAGGTACCTACCAATGTAGTTAATCAGTAACCATATAATCACTATAAAACACAGTAATATAATGCAGTAACCATGATAATATTACACAGTAACCAAGTCAGCATTATATACTAACCAAATCCAAATTATACAGTAACCAACATATATTTACTTAGTATACACAAGATAAATACATTCTGCATTGCATTTTTATAGTAAAAAACAACTAGTATAATTTGTTTGTTACCAACTAAAGGCAAATTTTTGTAAGAATGTAACCAATGTAGCTAACAAGTAACCATTAATATAAAAAACATAAGTAGAAGTGTACATTAATATGCTTCAGCAACCAATATTACAGTAACCAATTAATCATTACAGTAATTAAGTTTGCATTAGTCAGTTACCAAGTCAGCATTAGTTAGTAACCAAGTCAGCACTATAATTTTACAAAGTAACCAAATCAGCATTAACAGTTGTATAAAGGTAACCAATATATATAATCAGATTAACAGTTGTATAAAGGTAACTAATGTAGTCAATAAGTAACCACCAATATAAAAGAAACAATTATAAACCACAATAACATTATACAGTAACCAAATAAATACCTTACAGTATCTAAATACATATTAGACAGTAACCAATATATATGGTAATATTACTGTTAGCTTATGGTCGGTAAAGTAACCATCACAATGTCAGACAGTAACCAAACTACATAATGTTAGTAACCAGAACATGAACTGGGGGTAACATTATGCAGTAACCATTGCAATTTTACACAGTAACCAAGTCAGCATTATATACTAACCAAATTTAAATTAGACAGTAACCAACAGTTGCAGGAACCAATATATATGGTAATATTACTGTTGAGAAAGGTAACCAATAGACGAATACGTAGTAAACACAGGGTAACACTATGCATATAAATTGGAAACTCAAATACCTCGGTATACAAAATTGTAACGAATCAACAATCACTGCAGTACGATCAAAAACCAGATCTTGAAGTTGTTGTCGATCTTTTATGTTTTTCTTCGATTTCAGAGTTGTGTCGCGATAAGAGATTTCTTCTTCTCCGGTAGATACGTCGTTGATCTGTTCTTCTCCGATCACAGAGTTGCTGACGATCTCAGCGTGCCGTCGTAACAAAAATTTTCATCTTCTCCGATCACAGTATGTCGCGCCAGAAAATTTGGATTTCTCCAATATCAAAGTTGCGTGTTCTGTTCAGTTGCTTAAATGTAGGAGCGTGTTCTGTTCAGTTGCTTGAATATAGGACTGATTTTATCAATTTTATATTGTGTTGTTTTATTTTTGTAATTATGTTGTGTGTGTTTTATTTTTGTAATTACTTTCTAATTGTTGTATATTAGTGTTAAGAACCCCATTACCTATGTTAAAAATTGGTTATGTAGATGGATTCATAATCTATCTAATAAAATACAAATGATTTTGAATTTCTCGCTCACTCAATAAGTCATCTGGGACGTCCAAAATTTGAGATAAATCCCACCGTTCATACATCTATCTAATAAAATACATCTATCTATCTAATAATCTAATAATAATTTAATAAAATACAAATGACTTTAAATTTTCCGCTCACTCAATAAATTATTTTGGTCGTTCAAAGTTTGAGATAAATCATATTGTCCATACAGTGCCGGAGGCACGGGACCCTGCTAGTCTATCTAATAAAATACAAATGATTTTGAATTTTCCGCTCACTCAATAAATCATCTGGGCCGTCCAAAGTTTGAGATAAATCCCACCGTTCATACATCTATCTAATAAAATACATCTATCTATCTAATAATCTAATAATAATTTAATAAAATACAAATGACTTTAAATTTCCCGTTCACTCAATAAATTATTTTGGTCGTTCAAAGTTTGAGATAAATCATATTGTCCATACAGTGCCGGAGGCACGGGACCCAGCTAGTTAACTTATATTGTGTAAACTGAAACCAACTTATAAATTCAAAAAAAAAAAAGCTTTTTTTTTTCTTTTTTAATTCATGCCTACCCTCAATAAAAAAAATTACCCTTTCTGTAGGATGAATTTTTTTGCCTTAAATATAAATTACTATATTAAATTATTGACATTTTTCACTACGGTGATCGACCTTTTAATTTTTTCAATTAAGTTATTAAACTATCAATTTTTTTCAATTTGATTCAATAGAATTTGTCACTTCATAAATTGATGACGTGACTTAAACATGTGACATGTAAAAGCAAATATAAATTATTATCATAAATTATTGACCTTTTTCATTTTGATGATTGACCTTTTAATTTTTTCAATCAATTCATTAAATTATCAATTTTTTTCACTTTGATTAAATTAAATATGTCACGTCATAAATTCATGACGTGACTTGAACAAATGACATAAATCTTTAACCATCTCACAGTACCAAGGCAAACTATCACAAACAAAATACAAAATTTAAAAAATTATTTTTTCCCGCATCGAGAATGAGATTTGGTGTTGTATTTAAGGTTAGATTTCGCATTAAAGAGAAGTATCGTCTTTATTTTTTAGTGTAAAACTCTGTTTTATTTGGGAACTTTTGGGTCTTATATTAATGTTTCAACTTTCAATTTCTAAATTTTTTTTTTTTGTTGTTATACTTAAACATCGGCTTTTACATGTTACGTGTTCAAGACACGTCATCAATTTATGAATTGAAAAAAATAAAAAAGTCAATCACCGAAATAAAAAAATATCAATAGTTTAGGATAATAATTTATATTTAAGTTCAGTGTTAAAATAACACATCAACTTTTACATGTCACATGTTCAAGTAACGTTATCAATTTATAACGTGGTAGGTTCAATTGAATCAAGGTGGAAAAAATTGATAGTTTAATGACTTGATTGAAAAAAATTAAAAGGTCAATTACCAAAATAAAAAAAATGACAATAATTTAGGATAATAATTTATTTTGAAGCCATTTTTTTTCAATAAATGAAACTCGGAAGTATTATATTAACTTGTTAAATATTACTACTAGTTTTAAACTTGTAATGGGGGGAAGAGTAATGTTAATTGGTAGGGACACAAATTATACATGAAAATTATGCATAAATAATATAAAAATAAGAGAAAAAATAGAAAATGAGACCTACGATTAAATATTTTATATATTTTAATTAGTAAGCAATATATGAATTCTATTCTTTCTGCACAAGTTTTATGTACAGTTTATACTATTCAATTAATAAAACTTGTTATCTACATGCATACACTACGTGTGTGAGAAAAAAAAAGAAAAAAAATTAAAATAAGAGAAAGAAAAAGAGGTTGCATGAGAGAGTAAAAAAAGATATAATATTTAATAGAAAAAAATTTGTGATAGAGCTTAAGAGGGGCAGTTATATTTTCACTATTCACCCTTTATAATATAGAAAGGAGCAAAACACAATATTCCTTCTGTACCCAAAAGGACGAATAAAGTACAATTTACACACATATTAAGAAAAAATAAAAATAGAATAGAAACGTTTTAAATTTATTCTTAGTGTGACCTCAAAAGATTATATAAAATGATGAGTATTTTTATTTTTTTTATTAATGAACCCTATAAAATGATATATTTATCTTTCACTTTATATATTTTATCTTTTTTTTGTGGATAAAAAATGTGTATCTTTAGTCATTATTGATTTTGAAGACGGAGGAACATTAAACATTTATACTTATTTTACTTTCATAGGCCCATCCCCTAAGCTGGACAGCCCAGCTTAAAATTGATACTAAATCTGTTCATAGGCCCAACTCGGCCTATCACCTAAGCTGGACAGCCCAACTCGACTGAGCATAACCTGATTCTTGATTCTTCTATCGGGTTCAAACAAATTGGCTCCAGTTGCCTTGTATTTACAATTCTACCACTGAAATTCCTCCCCTCTCTAGCCCTTTCTGGACCATTAAAATTTACCAAAATCTCAAACCCTAAAGTTCGCACCGTTTCTCAGCACCAGGAGTTCATCATTTTCTCTGTATGTTCTCTCTCTCTCTTCATATACGCATATCTGTACATATCATGTATAATAAAAAAAATTACTGTTATATGATCCGAACCCATTAAATATTTGTTTCGAACCCGAAATCCGACTTGGGGTATATACATTCGCCGTTCGTTTCCGATCCGAGTTCTAGGGTTACCTCCCGTTTTGACCCGACTTTGGGTACCAAGTCGGATCCAATTTGTTGGATTCGGGTTCACCTTCTCTGCGATTTCACATTAACCTCATTAGATATCAAGTCCGGTTGGTACCGGGAATTTAGTAGTGGATAGGCCTGGTTCCGTTTCCGACCCGATGACAAAAAGTTGATTGTTTCTCATGAAGTTTTGCCTCTTAACCTTTTGATTAAATTTATTCTATGGTTTTGTTTCCGTTAAATTTGGATGTGTAATGTATTGCTTGGTTCAATTGTATAATTGATTTTGTAATTAATCATTTGTAGTAGTTCTTTTTTTGCTAAATCATTTATAGTAATTCTTGCTTCTGGGTCATGTTTATTTGCATTGGTGTGCTAATTTATTCACTTCTGAACGGAAGAAAGAGCCAAGCTTTGATTATTAGTGCAACTGACTCGTTTGGTAGGACTGCATTATTATTTCTTATGTGAATGGTTTCTGGGTTGTCTTAAAATCTATTTTAGTGTTAAAAAATGGGAATAATGAAGTTAGAATGTGTCTACTTCCATAATTTTGTGATATTTGATGCCATGATATCACCTTTTATGTAAATAAAATCAGGGTCAGCTTTCTTCTTGGAACTACTCCACAAAGAATTTCACGTAAATTTTCAATGGGACTGACAAACTAATATTCACTTCTTACCAATTTGTATACTGCATTCTTTTACTGGATTGGATTCTGTATAAACTTGTCCTATCTATTAACATACATATTACCCTTTAAATTGTATACTTGCTTTTGTCATTAGTCATTTGTAGCAATTCTTGCTTCTGGGTCATGTTTATTTTCTTTGAGGTGCTAATTGATTCATTTCTCAATGAAAAAAAAACAAACTTACGCCTGAGTATTAATCCAGTTGTAACTGGTTTGATAGGACTTTGATAACGTTTTACTAAGCTGAAAGGGTTCCAGATTGTCTGGGAATTGTAGACTTCACTATGTGCTTCTTAAAATTCAACCTGAAGTTGTTTAGCTATCTTGAAATTTGTTTATCGAACTAATATATGCCCTTGTCTTGTGTTATATTCAGATACTGCAAAATAATCTGCTGTAAACGATGGAGATATCAGATGAAGCAGTCCTTGTTGATTCTAGTAGATTAAAATCTGTTGTGTGGAAAGATTTTGATAGGATTAAAATTGGTGACAGTTGTGTTGCTATCTGTAAGCATTGTAAAAAGAAACTTAGCGGTTCAAGTACCAGCGGGACATCACATCTGAGAAATCATTTAATCAGATGTCGGAGAAGATCAAACCATGATATAGGTCCTCAATTGAGTAGTACAAAAGGAAAGAAAAAGGAAACCCTTGCCCTTGCAAATGTTAGTTTTGATCAAGAGCAGAGAACGGGTGAAATGGCCAATCTCATAAATACTAAATTTGAACAAGCGCAGATGAAAGATGGCACTAATAACTTAGGAAACAATAATTTTGATCATAAGCGGAGTCGATTTGATCTTGCCCGCATGATTATATTGCATGGTTATCCTTTGCAAATGGTTGAGCATGTAGGCTTCAAAATATTTGTTAGAAATCTTCAGCCCTTATTTGAGCTTGTTACATTCGATGGAGTTGAGGGTGATTGTATGCAAATTTACCATAAAGAGAAGCAGAAGGTATCTGACCTGTTAGATAAATTGCCTGGTAAGATTAGCCTTAGTGCCGATATGTGGACTGCTAAGGGAGGTGCCAAGTACTTGTGTTTGACAGCGCATTGCGTTGATGATGATTGGCAACTAAGGAAGAAGATTTTAAATTTTATATTGGTTGATCCTTCTCATACAGAAGACATGCTTTCAGAAGTTATCATGATGAGTCTAATGGAATGGGATATTGATCGGAAATTGTTTTCAATGACATTTGATAGTTGTTCAACCTATGATAACATTATTTGTAAGATTAGAGACCGACTTTCCCAGAACCGGTTTCTTTTATGCGATGGTCAATTATTTGAAGTATGCTGTGCAGCTAATGTTATCAAGCTCATGGCTCAAGATGCCTTGGAAGCACTATCTGAGGTATCCCATAAGATTCGTGAAAGTATTCGACATGTTAGAAGTTCACAAGCAACGCAGGAAAAGTTCAATGAGATGGCTCAACTAGTTGGGATTAATAGCGAAAGGTGCTTATGTCTAGATAATTCACTACAATGGAATTCAACATATTTCATGCTTGATATTGCTTTGGAGTATAAAGATGCATTCTCTCTCCTGCCAGAACATGATCCAGTCTACACCATGTGCCCCTCTTATGAAGATTGGGACAGAGCTAGTGCTATTACTAGTTACTTGAAGCTCCTTATTGAAGTTTCTAACGTTTTTACAGGAAGCAAGCATGTGACTGCAAATATATATTTCCCTGAGATTTGTGAAATCCATTTGCAGTTGATTGGATGGTGCCATAAGTCAGATGAATTTATTAGTTCTTTAGGGTTGAAAATGAAAAGTAAGTTTGATGAGTATTGGAAAAAATGCAGCTTGGCTTTGGCGATTGCAGCCATCTTAGATCCTAGATTTAAGATGAAGTTGATAGAGTACTACTATCCACAAATTTATGGCAGCACTGCTCCAGATTGCATTGGTATTGTTTCTAATTGCATGAAGGCACTTTACAATGGGCATGATATCTACTCAACATTAGCTTCTGATGGCCAACTAGGTGGTACTGGGGGCAGTGCTGGTAATGATTCAAGGGATAGGCTGACAGGATTTGACAGATTTCTCCATGAAACTTCACAGAGTCAAAGCATAAAATCTGACTTGGACAAGTACTTGGAAGAACCTCTATTTCCACGTAATATTGAGTTCAACATATTAAACTGGTGGAAAGTTCACACACCAAGGTATCCCATTCTCTCTATGATGGCACGAAACATTTTGGGGATTCCCATGTCAAAAGTTGCATCAGAATTTGTGTTTGATGCTGGAGATCGAGTTCTTGATCCATATTGGAGTTTACTTAGGTCAAACACTGTGCAAGCTTTGATGTGTGCACAGGATTGGATGCAGAACGGGTCAGAAGGTTAGTTATTATCTCGTCATTTCTTCTTTATAGAACGGCCTACTTTGTACACACTAATGACTCATGTATTGCTCTAACAGATTCTAAATGTTCTGCAAGCACTTCTCCTTCGCTCATATGCTATGACACAAGCTAGCAAGTTGTTGCTTGTTGGTATGGTTTTTGGTTCGACTTTTGCCATATTCCAGAGGTTGTCTATACATATGGTAGGGAACTCATCAGTATTATTTCTCAATTTGATTTGTTCTCTAGAATCAGCGTAGAACTTTTTCACATAAATTTCCTTTATTTATAGAGTTTGGTTTTAGTTTGGAAGTTTTGCACTTCTGATGTCAGTGTAGGCCTAATTGTGAATTGGTAACAAGTTTAAAGATCTACCATATGTCTGTCTTGGTTCAATATGGTGTTTACTTTTGTGGCTGATGATGAAGCTTTATCCTAATTACTGTTGCTACATGTTAACTAGGAGTTGTACACTGGTTGAGATGAGCCGAGTATAATCTAGGTCTAGCTGGACTTGTTCACACTTTAGATACTCAGCTTTGTACTTCTGGGACTATTAAGTTGATGAAGTTGCTAAAATGAGAAAATGGTAATATACTTTAGTAAGAACCTGAAATAATAGTAATAAGAAAGAAGGAAGCAAAATATTGACTTCACGAACTTGGAAAAGTACCCAAAGGGAATGCATGAATTTTGAAATTATTTTAATCTTTCCATTGGGATGTGGTGACTGGTTATAGATATAGAGGCAAATGGGGATGGGGATGGGGATGGGGATGGGGGGGGGGGGATGGGGGAAAGTGAATGAAGATCGGACAACTTATCGGTTATCTAATTGCTATGGTGGACAGGTTGGTGGATTATTTAATTAATTGGCTAAATTTCAGATGGGAAGTGGTGGTGAGTTCTTTGCTACAAATCCAGAATTCGTAGTCCATCTCTCTCTGCCTGAATTCGTAGCCCCATCCCGTGTTTGGAAACTGTTGGCTAGGGTCGTATAACTAACTGACTTTGATAAATATTATCGAGTTGAGTTCGATATTATGTTGATCAACCTTAAATTAAGGAATTCTAATTGAATACTAATTTCCTAAATTAAGGAATCCTAATTGCACTAGTATTGTAAATAAATATGGAAGTGTATTAGTTGTGTAGAAATTTTATGAGTGGACTATTGTTGTAATTATTTTTAAAAATATAATAGAATATGTAATTCATCCCTAAATGTATTCACAATTCATCCAAACATGGATAAATTACATATTCTATTATATTTTTGAAAATAATTACAACAATAGTGTACTCATAAAATATTTACACAATTTATACAATTTTATATTTATTTATAATATTAGTGCAATTAGGATTTCTTAATTTAGAGAATTAGTATGTAATTAGGATTCTTTAATTTAAGAATTAGTTATTCCCATGGCTTTTTTCTCTATCCTCATCTAGAACAACTGCATTAGTTAAGAATTATAGTTCACGATGTCAAATATTGTTCAAAAAAATTTCAGTTTATGTTAAGAATTATTTTATTTTCTTAAAACATATTATTGATATTTGTTAGAAATACATATAATATTGGTGACGCAATCCTATTCAATAATGTAACTAATTACATATTAAAATTTTGAAATCATTTTATATTGTAAATTAGAACTATATATTTTATTTGAATAATAATATATCTTGCGATTTTATGTCGACTTTTAAGTTTTGAGTTACATAAATAATTATAGTTGATAATATTTTAACGATGTATATGATATAGTGGACCAATTTTATAATCATATCCGATCCCCATATATTAATATGCATCGCAATCGTAATTTAACATAAAAATCTCGCAATATAGAACACGACTAATTTGATTTTAAAATGAACTAAAAGAAAGTATATATCTCTAATTTTAAAACTACGAGAGTATTAATCTTTTTTCAAGATAAGACAAAAAATAATAATTTAAGCTGAAGTTACATGTCTGATTATTAAAGGAATTAAGTAGGTCATTTATTATATTCATTGAAAAGAATATTAGATGATTTCTCATGCAGTTTCTAAAATAGAAGATTTTTTAATATATTTTTAAACTTAAAATTGAGTTGATTCATTAACTTTTGAAAATAATAAATAAATTTGTTTGGTAATTTATAATAGCATTAATTAATTATTTTAAAATAAGTGAATTCATATTAATTATATATTGAAAAAGATGATAATTATGATTACGCGTGAAAAACAAAAATGGAGAAGTTTATGATCGAGAGCATTGAAGTAAAGATGAGTGATAGATTGGCATCTCACATGGGTGTGGTGTCTGCTTCATATGTGACTTGTCCTTAGCCAAAATGAAACAAACACAAACAAGGAACCTTATGGATGGAACCTGTCCTGTTCACTACTTTCGTAATCAATCATCCAAAGTCCAAACTTAAATTCATTAATGGGAAGGGGAGGGGAGAGAAAATGTATGGTATGGCCATCAATGGTGATACTACTGACTACATTGTCTACATACTACTGCTATGGGAAGAGGTGTACGTTTAAATGAAAGTTTGCAGTAACTTATAAATTAATAACTCATTTGTCAATATTGCTCTAATAGGCAATGACTTGTTTTTATATTTATAAGTTGATTGTTAAGTTAAAAAAACAAAGAAGAAAAGTATTTATAATTTATTTTAAAATAATTTATAAGTCATTTTAATATAAGTTAGTTTGACCAAATATAATGTCTATTTGAACATCTTTTTATTAATGGTTTTTTTAATAATATATATATATATAGGTAATTCGTATTAAGTAGATAATAAAGATGGACACAGGATAATTAATATTGTGTTATACCACACGAGAGAGGGAGAGAGAGGGGGAAGAGATTGTGATCGATGTTAACGCGCGTATTGAGTGGGTAAGTGGAATCGGTGGAGTTACGTTGCGGATGAAATATGTACGTTTGAAGATGATAATGATGATGTGATGGATGGATCTGTGAATTATCCTGCCTGATTTCTTCAAGTGGGTGTCATAGGGGTAGTCAATTGAGAGCTTGATCATAACAGATTTGAGGAGATATATTGCTAAATTAATTTTTTTTTTTGTTCGAGCTATAGCGAATAATAATAATGCTTCTAATTTAATTAGTCTCCAATCTATAGCTCACATAACATAACATACTCATTCAAAATATAATATTGGTAATAACTTAGTTCTTTATATATAGATAAATTTTTACTTTATCTTTCGATATAGAACTGAGGTGTTACACAAGGAACGAAAAATCTAGCCATGACTAGGGATCTTGTTCAGAATTGAATAGTCTTTGTAATGCTTCTTGTAATCTTGTATCGTATTATTATTCCTTTGAATAATGAAGGATTCCGATTTTTGACTGATTCTGATTGTACAATAGATGATCATTGTTATTAGTGGACGGAGAAAGATGTAACGGTGAATCGATAAAAGTTGTCGCGTTGGAATGGATTATTGGTTTGTCATGAATTTCTTCTTGAAAAATTAATAAAATTTACTTGTTCTATTAATATATATAGGGACCGATCTATAGTCATCGTTGTCAACTTAAGCAACATCCGAAGATCAATTAATAGGGTCTCCTATATATATTAATACCCCTCCAAATTCAAATTTTCTTTAATTTTCTTCATTTTTTTTAGTATTCTCCAAATCACGATGAATCCTATATGGAACAAAATCCACGATTCTTTCGACGTTTACTTGAATCTTCCTCGTTCGTTTACCTATAACACTGCATACATGTTCGTACCTTGTAGCTACCAAAACTTTGCAGCCCTTGTGATCCAAGGGAATCCCGATATCATTTAATAGGCGTCCAAGATTACTGAATATTTTATCTTCTTGTTTAATTCTTGCATATAGTCGCGCTGCCCTTTCCTGTTCGCTCTCCTCCTTGAGATTTAGCCCCAATTGATCACTAAGTTGAGCTTGAATCGCTTTCAAATTTGGATTCTTCAAAAAAACTCCCAGCACAACTTCGTCGAATAGCTTATGAAGCTATTCCTCAACTTTCTTGACTACTTCTTTTGCCAAAGTCATTTTGCCAACTCCTATAACACCATAAAGTTCAATAATATTCATCTCCTCGTCCTTCAGTGCCTCCATAATCTGACTCATAACTGATTTCCTGAACTTAAAATCAATTAAGTCTTTATTAGACAAATCTAGTTCTATATGCAATGGGGTAGACACCATGTCAAATTTCATTTCTCTTGAAGACTAATAAGAACACCTGTCTTCCTTGGATAGGATTCATCCTTTGATAGGATTCATCGTGATTTGAGAAAATTAAAAAAAAAAATTGAATTTAGATCATATCTAGCTAACGTCCACAATTTATTATTGCGGACAACACTTCCGTTTAAAAACGATGTCGTTTCCCAATTGATTAGCCATGACTTTTACAAGGAGGGGTATTTTAGTTATCTCTCACGTTCGTAGTATTAAACTATGGACGAAGACTCTATTAACCATTCAATCTACGGATGGACAATTACGATTTATTGTAAGAATAAGCTTTAAATTGACAACATTGTCAATGGATCAGTCTCCGTCTATATATATATATATATATATATATATATATATATATATATATATATATATATATATGAAACAAAGGAAAGAAGTTGGAAAAATTATTGTGTATATTCTTACTCTACTGATACAATTATATGTATATATATACCAATGATACAGAGAAATCCTCTAAACTAGGACAGATTACAAATTGATATGAACAGATTTGTTGCACTAATTAAGCTACACAAATTGATCTATTGCACTGATTAAGGTATACAAATTGATATATTGCACAAGTTAACTCTTTATTGATGAGCTTTTCATGGAGTTCATCAAATGATATGGTGGTCTCACGACCATTCACGCCATCAATAACAGATTGATATTCATCATCAAGTCCGTCGAGAATTTTTTAAATGAGATCTTCTTGATCCAGAGGTTTTCCGAGGACAGCGACTTCATCGGCACGGACTTTGATGGATTGCATGTAATCAAATATGGCGAGTGCACCCTGGGTGATTCGTTTGAGTTGGTCTTTGATTTGTTTGATGTGGCCTCGAGAGGGTCGAACATATGTATTGGCCAGAATCTGCCAAAAGTCTTGACATGTTTTAGATTGAGTGATGATAGGGATTATAGAGGGCGAAAGAGTTCCAACGAGGGCACCAAAAATTAGTTTATCCTGGCGAACCCATATGGTGTGCTCAGGATTGAATTCTTCCTTATTGTCTTTGGTGATCTTTTCAGGTGGAGCAAGATGAGAACCATCAATAAACTTTTGCATATCGTAACCAATTTGAAGTTTCCAAGAAAGGTAATTGGAGGTCGTAAGTTTGATGGAGTTGTGGATAGTGATCATGATGAGAAGTTTGGTGGGTTCCTAGGAATTGGGAATAACAATTTGGTTGTTGGCAGTGGCCATTGTAGAGGAGAAGATTAGAGATTGGAGATTAGAGAATTATAGAGAAGGTTGTTGGATCGGAGCTTTGATACCATGAGACAAAGGAGAGAAGTTGGAAGAATTATTGTGTATATTCTACTCTACTGATACAATTATATGTATATATATATATATATATATACACCAATGATACACAGAAATCCTCTAAACTAGGACAGATTATAAATTGATATGAACAGATTTGTTGCACTAATTAAGCTACACAAATTGATCTATTGCACTGATTAAGGTATACAAATTGATCTATTGCACAAGTTAACTCATTATTGATGAGCTTTTCATGGAGTTCATCAAATGATATGGCGGTCTCACGACCATTCACGACATCAATAACAGATTGATATTCATCAACAAGTCTCCGTCGAGAATTTTTTCAATGAGATCTTCTTGATCCAGAGGTGTTTCGAGGACAGCGAGTTCATCGGCACGGGCTTTGATGGATTGCATGTAATCAGATATGGTGAGTGCACCCTGGGTGATTCATTTGAGTTGGTTTTTGATTTGTTTGATGTGGCCTCGAGAGGGTCGCACATATGTATTGGCCAGAATCTGCAAAAGTCTTGACATGTTTTAGATTGAGTGATGATAGGGATGATAGAGGGCGAAAGAGTTCCAACGAGGACACCAAAAATCAGTTTATCCTGGCGAACCCATGTGGTGTGCTCAGGATTGGATTCTTCCTTATTGTCTTCAGTGATCTTTTCAGGTGGAGCAAGATGAGAACCATCAATAAACTTTTGCAGATCGTAACCAATGAGAATTGCTTCAATTTGAAGTTTCTAAGAAAGGTAATTGGTGGTCGTAAGTTTGATGGAGTTGTGGATAGTGATCATGATGAGAGGTTTGGTGGGTTCCTGGGAATTGGAAATAACAATTTGGTTGTTGGCAGTGGCCATTGGAGAGGAGAAGGTTAGATATTGGAGATTAGAGAATTGTAGAGAATGTTGTTGGATTGGAGCTTTGATACCATGAAACAAAGGAGAGAAGTTGGAAGAATTATTGTGTATATTCTTACTCTACTGATACAATTACATGTATATATACCAATGATACACAGAATTCCTCTAAACTAGGACAGATTATAAATTGATATGAACATATTTATTGCACTAATTAAACTACACAAATTGATCTATTGCACTGATTAAGGTATACAAATTGATCTGTTGCACTGATTGAGGAATTCAAATATCTGAGTCAGTCTGCGATGAATTTGGTATTGCTATCAATATATGACTAATTCATATCCAAGATTGTAATGATAACATTATCTTTATAACATATTTTAAATTTTCATTTACGGAACAAACAATATAGAAGAACTACAATCCGCAGTTTAATATGGGATGTCCGCAATTTAGTTCATCAACCGCACAATTAAAATGTAGATGAATAATTTTATTTTATTTTACGGAGAAGAAGTCTTCAAACCCTAGCACTATATTCTTCAATCTTTCAAACTTTCTTTAATTCTTTTTTGCATACATGTTAGTCTTCTACGATGTGTGATATATATATATATAGAGAGAGAGAGAGAGAGCAAGGATCAAGTGCATACCCCTTATCTTACTCACCCGTGCTCACCCCCCTTTAGACGACGGTTTCGGTCATACAACCGTCGTCTATACTTTTAGCAACGGACAACATATAGCGTCGCTAAAAGTATAGACGACGGTTGTATGACCGAAACCGTCGCCTAAAGGAGGGTGAGCACGGGTGGATAAGATAAGGGGTATGCACTTGATCCGGACCGTATATATATATATATATATATAATATATATATATGAAAAAAATGTGTGTACACAGCTGTGTATTACACAGTAGGCTATAGCGACGATTTTTTGGACTATAGCGACGGTTTCACCCGTCGTCATAGCTATTCTGGGCTATAGCGACAGTTTACCGTCGCTATAACCCAAAAAATCTGTCGTCCTAGGCCTACAGTGTAATACACAGCTGTGTATATACATATAGCCCTATATATATATAATTGTTCAATTTGCCCCCATACTACAAAATTACCTCTCGTACGCTATTTGCTATATATTGAAAAAAAGAGAGAAGAGAAAAAAGAATAACTTAAATCGTCCCTGACCCTCTGTCCACCAAAGGCCAAGCCTCTGAAAACCCATCGACTACAAATTACATATCGATTACCATTAAACCTAGGCCTTCAAAAAATGATCAATGATCAAAAAAGACGTATTCAAACTAAATTGCATGCATGTTGTCGAGGACTGCTAATAAATCAATTCTAATTTTAGTTTCTTTAAGAACTTATTGTTATTGATTTTGGCAAAGAAGATGAAGGCTGACAATAATTAAGAGTTGATTTGGAATTGGAATTGATTTGTAACAACTTACTTGTGAAGTTTGACAACATAGTCGTGAAAAAATTATTTTCAATGATGGCGACAATTGTGCTGCTTTCACTGGTATGTAACACTGAGAATTAATCAAGTTGCCATAAATTTCATGGATGAACCTAAGCAAACAAGCTACATTCTTGTTAAAGAAAAAAATGGGCAGCAGCTTCTAACGCACAAAAAAGAAAATTTCTTTAATAGTATGGACGGTGATTTTTTTTAAAATTTTTGGTCATTTTTCTTATCTGTAGAACAAAACTGCAGACGCCCCATATTAAACTGTGGATTGTAGTTTCTCTATACTATTCCATCTGTAAATGGATGACTAAGATATGTTGTAAAGATTATATTATTTTTATAATGTTGACTATGAATCAATCTCCATATATATATATATATATATATATATATATATAGAGAGAGAGAGAGAGAGAGAGCAAGGATCAAGTGCATACCCCTTATCTTACTCACCCGTGCTCACCCTCCTTTAGGCGACGGTTTCGGTCATACAACCGTCGCCTGTACTTTTAGCGACGGACAACATATAGCGTCGCTAAAAGTATAGGCGACGATTGTATGACTGAAACCGTCGCCTAAAGGGGGGTGAGCACGGGTGAGTAAGATAAGTGGTATGCACTTGATCCGGACCGTATATATATATCGTGTAAAAATAAAATAAACTTTCCTTGAAAATGTAAAAATATAAAATAAGATTATAGGTAATTATTTTTGTATAAATACAAATATGAGCAATATTTTATAAATCTGGAAAATATGAATTTTTCCCTTTTAAGAAATAGACATTTTATTGATCACAAGGTCTTAGTCTAGTGATTAAAACCAAGGTATTGTAATCTTTAAATTTCAAATTTAATTTTTACTTAGGTGAGTTTATTTATCCTTTTGAATAATGCTAGAGATACAAATTATTTTACAAATATTTTATAAACTGTTGATGTGGCACACTCCACCTCAACATATTGTGTGGGCCAAAGACTATATTGAAATAATTTGTTCATCAATATTTTAAGGTGGAGTATGTCACATCAGCAATTTATAAAATATTTGTAAAATAGTTTGTGTATGTAGCATTACTTTAAGTGTATTTGCTCATTTATGTAAGACTTGTTTGATTTGTGAATTTATTTTTTTATCTTCCAATAATGCTTGATTAGTTTTTACTATTGTAATAGTACTAATGTACTTAACCTTAAGGGTTTGGCTTCTTGGTGGTGTTGTTCCCTTTTTCGATTTCCTGAGTTCTAATCTTGGGGCCAATTTAATTAACACCCAAAAAATTTCTCCTGAATGCACCCGATCGATCGATGTGGTAGATTCGCCCTTAAGATTGTTTGGACATAAATTAAGTCTCGATTGACGACTTGACACGTAAGTTAGCTCGAGAATATAATAACAATTCAAATAAAAAAATGATATATTTGATTATGAATTATATATTGTACTTCCCAAAAATAGGAATTCAAACAAAAAAATATTGGACATTTCAATTAGAGCCATTAGTGAAAATTAGCAAAATTAAAAACTCCCTCTGTCCTTAAAAGGATCGATAACTAAGGGTACAATTTTTTTAACTACAATTAGATGAGCTAAGATACATAAAATAAAAGGTAAAAATGTCATTTATAAGTGGGGTTCATTAATACAAAAATATAAAAGTATTGATCACTTTTTTTTAATTTTGTGGGATCTCTAAAAATAAATTTGAAATTTTTTTTACTTTTTTTTTCTTTATTTTCTTTAATATGTATAAAAATATAATTTGTTCATTTTTTAAAGACGAAGAGAGTAATTTTTGAATTGATAAAGCAAATGCTTCCTCCTGTCCCAAACCTAGATAAAGTAGGAGAGGGTTGAGAATTGACTAAACAAGAAATAAGTATCTTTATGATTTATGAAAGTGAATATCTATTTACTTTTCTGCACTTTATCTATTTATTTTTCTGCATTATATCCTTTTTTGTCATTTTTATTTTAATATTTTTATTCATTTATTCTTTTTTTACGGTTGAAGCAAGTAGTATTTGAAAGAGTCTTTCTACACAGACAGCTTTATTGGACAGAAAAGTTGGACATTTTCAAAAAAAATAATTGATTATGACTCCCAAAAATATTTGTATCCAAATTATACCTAAAACACTATATTTTGTAAAAAATTTTGTTTGAATAAATTACACAGCTAACACCACTATCATGAGGTTCCTCTAAACTTACTATAAATGAACTCAACAATTAATGGGAGGTATTAAACAGGACATTCACATTCCTGCCTGTCACATAGTTAATTCATTAACCTCAATAAATCTAATTAAAATAAATAGTAAATTCAAATACTTCATAAATATGAGACAAGAGAGAGAGAGAGAGGGAGAGATTAGGAAGCGAAAACTTTTTCAGCCATTGGGGGTAAGGTCAGAAAACAAATACTACTATTGAGTAAAGGCAAATTCAACAATTTAAAAAGTAAATAACATGAAAGGGTTCGCTCATTGTGCATGTTTTGTTTTTATTCTTCACTCCCTCCCTCCCTCCCCCTCCCCCCCCCCCCCCCCGCCACTCCCCACTCCCCACTCCCCACTCCCCCCACCCCACTCCCCACTCCCCACATTGATATTGAAGGCTTGAGTGCAACTTCTCCAAGGACATATTCAAACCTATAAATAGTCACTTTCTAAAAGAAACTCATTATTTCTCATCCTTTATCCCATACTTGAGAAAATGGACGGTTAATGGACGCCGAGAAATTAAGTGGATATCGATACCTTTTTTTTCTTTCTTCAATACAATTTATAATTTTCTTTTCTATGTCTATACATGCATGCTGCATTATTTTCTTGACTATATATCATAAACTTTGTATATATACAATTTATTTTTCAAATATATTAGATGATTACAAATGTATTTTTCTGATCTACTAGAAAATAACTTATATTTTCTACGAAATTATTTTATCATTAATTATTTTAAGTGGAAATCTAATTAATTGTAGTCGAGAAAGACGATATATTCTTTTAGATTCTTTTGGAGAAATTAATTATATGACCGTACGTGCATATGGTAAATAGGTTGACACTGCTAATTGGTTGTGACAACAATTCAATTAATTAAAACCTAAAGTTTCATAGTGAAACTGAAACAACAAATTAAAAGTTTCATTCACAAAATAACATATATAATTTTGGACTTGTAGTAAGCAATTGGCCGAGACAACCGCGTACAATTTTATATATCCTCTATGCATATGTATACGTAAATACACTATACATGCACCATATATATATATATCAAAATAATAGAGTGAGTTGGGATGTCTATTTTGTATATATAAATAACCATGGGCTAAATGACCCATTTCCATTTTCTGCAGCTTTCCTGTGCAGAGATAGCGATAGAACAAGCTACGCACCATAGAGAGAGAGAGAGTGATGGAATCGAATTAATTCAACATTATCTTTTCTTTTAATTAATTTGTTATTAATTAATCCCTCTCCCAGCCAGCCAGCCAGCCCCCTTTGTCATCGATCTATATATGATCTCCTCGATCAGAATTTCCATACCAGGTTAGTGAGCGAATTGAATGTCCGAAAAATTACGCAACCGTTTACTATAATTCTTTGTTGTAAATAAATACTAGTCTGAATTAATTTCCAATAAGTTAATACCAAATTGAGGCCCTCCTTTTGTTAAGAAATCCGAAAATTGGATTTTGCTAATTTCAGCTTCGATCGAAGCATCTATGGACTTTCCCAATCGAGAATCGGAGAGGAAACAACAAGTGGGAAGGGGAAAGATAGAGATCAAGAGGATCGAAATCACAACTAATCGACAAGTCACTTTCTGTAAGCGCCGCAATGGCTTGCTCAAGAAGGCCTATGAATTATCCGTGCTATGTGATGCTGAAGTTGCTCTTATCGTCTTCTCCAGCCGCGGCCGCCTTTATGAATATGCTAATAACAGGTTTTTATATTAATTAATTAATACATATATCAACATCTTATATATATAATAGGTTTTCGTAATTACAAGATTTACATTTGTCTTTCTTTCTTCAGGCCTTAATTTCTTTCCCCCATATGTATGTATATATGCGTTCGAGCTTTATAATTAAATTTCCTCTTTCTCTCTTTGGTGCTTATTCTTTCGAATCCTAGCCATTTGTTTCATACTTTCTTATATGCATAGATCTGGTGCAGCTGAACTTGTACCTAAAACGTGTAATAGCAAGGTAAAAGAAATTAGAAATTAAGTTTTGGAAATTAATTAATTAATGAGATTATTTGTGTGTGTTTCTATCTATTGTTTTGTACTTTCTCATTTCATTCTCTCTCATGGAACCATATTTCATCAATCAGCTAGCTAGCTAGAGGAAAAAGCTAGTTATTAAGCTGTCATGCTCTCATTTGTCCATTAATTCCCTTCATCTACATAGATTATAACCACTCTTCCTTAATATCATACGCAGATCTAGATTAGGGTTTCATCAAATCCCAGATGGGTATATATATGCCCATATATATATAAATTCACTAGACTTGTGTTTTCATTCGGTAATCAAACAAATCTAGATAGGTTATATATATATAACTAAACCTTGGATTTTGACCATTTTACCCTTGTATGGAAGTAGTGTGTGTCACACATGGTTAGGGTTTGATATATATGTTAGCTAGCCAGCCAGCCAGCCAGCCAAGAATCTTTGTTTGGTCACGTCAACCATGAATTTTCAGTTGTAAACACACTTGTAAGTACGTACTGACATCAGGAAAAGGGTATGTCATATTCCTTTTCCTTCGGGGACCGAATCTTTTTTCATATATATATATATATATATATAATATAAAACAGAGCGGAGAAAATACATAAATGTCACATCAAAATACACGTCAGCAGCTCTCTCTATCTTGTCCTCCTTATTCAAATTTCGAACCCACACACACAGATAAGTATTGATGATTGTAAGTTTTGTAGATAAGTTTAGAATTTTCCGGATATCTATTTTTAAAGGAAATTCTGCCGAAATTTAGTGAAATTAGTACCGACTAGCTCGATGTTTTGGTGGTTGGATATGTATTGTTGATTGAGTATGTATGTCTTTAGATAATGTAATATTTTTTAAATTTTAATTTAATTTTTCGTTACATGAAGGCACGGGTTATCGCTAGTATATATATATATCTTCATTGGTGCAAAAATTACACTTTCTTATATTGTACTCTAGTTTCTTCTACTTAGTTTTCCTTTGGTTTTTTGTCTTAACTTTTGACCCACCTCTTACGCAAAAATAATACTCCCTCCATTCCTATATGTAGGTCGTTTTAGACTTTTTTTATATTCCTAATTATTTGTCGTTTGTGATTATCTAGAAGAATTGATTACTATTTTTTCCAAATTGCCCCTTATTAATCCACCTAATTTTTTGATCTATATTTATGAGATAAGTGAGGTGAAGGGTATTATAGACAATTGATACTATAGTTAATGCTTTTCAATCATTTCCTTAATTCTTGTGCACATGTCTAAAACGACCTATATTAAGGAATAGAGGGAGTATATATATATATATATATATATTGTGATCAAAGCTTAATTGAGTAACCAGCTTCTTAGAGTTCCCCCTTCCATTTTAAGAATAATGAAAGATCTACAGAGAGAACTAATTAAATTTTTTCTAAAAACAGGGATTTTCAAGTAAGCATTAATTGCTTAGTTTTAGATATTACCCCAAGTATTAAATGTAATTTTGATTCTCCCACTATTTTCTGTCCAATAAATAACAATATCTTATTCCAATACAAGGACAATATAAATAATTGATATTATAATTAATGTTATACTATCATTATCTTAATACTTGTGCACAATTCTAAAACGATCTATATTAAAGAACTAGCTCGAAGTTAAATGTTGGTATATATGTGTGTGTATATATATAGAGAGAGAGAGAGAGAGAAAGAGAAGTGATAGTTGAGGTGAGAGAGATGGAGAATTGAAGAGGGGAAAAGAAAGGAGGTACGGACAGGTGAGAGCCAACGGGAGGTTTGGGTACGTATTTTTTTCGCTTGCTTATAAGTGGTTGCATGGGGAAGAGCGCACGTACGTACTACCTACAGGCTACAACAAAGGCACCTGCTCTTCTTCTGGTCTGAAAAGACATTTACACTGCTGCACTTCACACAGAATATGACCGACTTCATACACAAACTATAGTACTAAACGTAAGTAGATAGAATGAAGTTTATTTTTGGATAAGTTAGTCAATTGATCAATAAATTATTTATAAGCATATGAAATTTTATGTGTGTCAACATTCTATAATTGATCAATTAATCAATTTATTACAAATTAAATTTCATGCTAACCGGATCTATACTAAACAATAACTACACATTTTAAAATCTCTTTATTTACAAGTAGTCTTGTATATATTTAGGAAAATGATATATCTGCATGTTAGAATTATATTTCGATATGTCTCTTTTTAAGTAAATGTGGAATTTACTAATTATTCATGTGAGATAGATTATATAAAAATATTAATTTTTTATGTAAAAATATTAATTCTTTATATTTATATTCATCCTTCATCCTATTGTTGTATTAATTTATTACTCCTCCCGTATCAAAATTACATGGACATTATTAACAAAAAAATAAAAAATAAAAATACATTTGCATAAACATTTGTAAAAAACTAAGAACTTTCACAGAAACATCAAGTATACATATTACAACATTTTTGCAATTGTTCCGGTAATATGTTATAGATTAAACAACATTTATTATTTCGATAATATATAGTTTTATTCTGACAATATTAATAATTTATAATAAATTTATTTTCTCAAATATATCTCAAAAAATCGACAAAATATTATTATGAGAAAATGATAGTACTCAGTTTAGGAAAGTATAACCAGTAATCTGTTAAAATCTTCATATTATTAATTTATAGTTAAAAATGTAATTATAATTTTAGAAAAACAAAACAACTACTATATTTTAATTTTTAGAACAAAGGAAACATAATTAATGTATAGCTCTGTACATATTAAAATATTCAACTTAAAATTACTAATTGATAATAAATAGTGAAATAATAATCTTAAATTGTATATTGAATTTTCAAATCTTAATTGACACGGAGATGGAAATGGAACTTTATATCTCAATATTCTGTAACTAAGAACTAATATGTCAAAGCCATATCTGGATTTCTTGGTCGAATCGAGTTGGGTAATAGAGTTTGCTATTGGTTATTACACTCGGTGTAGTTGGGTTGGGTGACACGTCGAATGGCATTTAAGGAGGTTGTTTCAGCCAATCATATTGTGGGATCTTGTGCCGACGTGGCAGCAGACAACCAATAGTTTATCGAAGAAATTAAGGTTACTGCTTATCCTGACTGCACTGCTTCTTTAGTCTCTACTGTGGACTGTGGAGTAGAATATTACTTGTAAAATAGAATAAAATAAAAAGTTTAAATATGTTTCACTATTTTAAATTATCTAATATATTCTATTTTGATGATTCATTTTCAATTTTTAGATGATTAAATTATTAATTTTTTTTATTTACGTTCAATTGGTTCTACCACATCAGAAATTGTTGACGCGGCTGTCTGAATGAGCCATTGTTCAACTGATGTGTAATTAAAAAAATATTATTTTAATGTTTGATTACACAATTATTATATATGAAAAGGCAAATTTGACAAATCACTTTATAATAAATAAAATGATATCAATATCAAAACTAAAAACAAAACATAATAAAAAATAACAATCTAAAAATTAATTAGAAGATTAATATTGAAAGACAATCATGGGTGCTTCTCATCAAACTCACTGCTAAAAAAATCCTCAAATCAAGAATCCATGACTTCAAAAGTCTTGTCAGATCACAACCCAATTCTTTTTCTTCCCGTTCTCTTTTCTGGCAAGGCTTTTACTCATGCTCTGCGGATTGTGATGATTGTTAGATCTGGGAATTGTGGTGGTGGTGGTCAGATCTGGGTGTTGGGTGTTGTGATGTCGGCAAGATCATAAGCAACAATAGCAAACAACAATTGCAATCAAAACAATAATTTGAATTCCTTAATTTTGATCTGCATTTTCCCTTTGATCTCGGTTGAGACTCTTCGTTGGAGTTTCATCTTTTTTAAGCGTTTCTTCACTCCGCCGGTGGTTAAGGCTGATTTTTGTTAATTTTGTTTTGTTTTCCTTTATGGTTGGGATGACTGATTATTGTTTGTTTAGTATAATACGTAATGGTGATGGTTGTAAATGGTGGTAAAGTAGTAGATTTGATTGAAATTTGTTGTTGATGTATATATCATTAATTATTGATCGTGAAACTGGAAATGAGGCTCAATCTCATGGAAGCGGTGGTGACGGCGGTGGCCGGTGAACGTTGTGTAGGTGGTGGATAAGGTGGCTATGGAGGAGGTAGCCGGGAAGGTGGTGGCGGTGGTTATGGAGCTGGCGGTGGTGGCTATGGTAGTTTTAATGTTTGATAAAAAAAAATGGTGTGACGATTTTGCCCTATATTATATCAAAAATGTTTAATCACAAAATAAAAAATTATTTTTTTGAAACACATCAGCTTAGTTATGGCCCACTCAGACAGTCACGTCAATAATTTCTAACGTGACAGACCCAAAATAAAATATGTCAGATAATTTAAAATAATGAAACATATTTAAGACAAAATAAAATAAAGTTCCTTTAAAATCAGATACGTACAAATAGGAACACAACCAAACACCAGAAATGATGAATTAAAGCAACGTACCAATTAAGCTACTTAAATCTTGAAACATGTACTCCTTTCGTCCCTTAATATAAAACGTTACGTTTTAAGAGTATTACACAAGAATTAAGATAATGATTAAAAAATATTAAATATAGTATTATTTGTCTATAATAACCTTAAATATTATCTTCTCATACTCTCTCACACACATTTTTCCATAATTTTCTCCTAAAAAGACTCATTGGTCTCATTTACTCATTGATCTCTCTCTCCATCCCCATAAAAAATTATCCAATTATTTAGTTTTATCAAAAAATTAGGTAGAGTAATGAGGGGTAATTTTGAAAAAAATTGTGATCAATTCTCCTAAATTTTAACAAATATCAAATAATTAAAGAAAACTGAAAAAATGTAAAATATAATGTATTAAAGGACAGAGGAAATATTAATTACAATTAATTAAATTGTAAAAATCTTCACATACAATTAATTCCTATTAATTGTTCACATGCATGCATTTGCAGTGTAAGATCAACCATTGACAGGTACAAGAAAGCGAGTGCTGATACCTCCAACACAGGATCTGTTTCTGAAGCCAACACTCAGGTAATTAAATATTCCATCAATTTTTTAATATAAATCATTTTAAAAAATTATTTTTATTTTTTAATATGAGTAGTTTGAAAATTTTAAATAAACATTAATTACTTAATTTCTAATATTACCCCAAGTAATAAATAATAGTATAATTTAATTTTCTCATTATTTTTTTGACCAGTAAACAACACTCTTTTTTTAATACAATGACAATATAGAAAATTGATATTATATTTAATGTTATACAATTATTTTATTAATACTCGTGTACAACTCTAAAACGACTTATATTAAGGAAAGGAGGAAGAAACCACAATCAAGTAAGTACTACTCCCACAATTCCTATGTAGGTGGTTTTAGATTTTTTTTGTTATTCTTAATTATTTATCGTTTGTGGTTATCTAAAAGAATTGATCACTATTTTTTCCAAATTACCCCTTATTACTCAACTTAATTTTTTAATCCATATTCATCATTATCCTATACCATTGCTCTACTCTTAAGTCTTTCTCGGATTTGGAGGAGGACCGATATACTAGTCATTAGTACAGTGCAAACTATACTACTACATAAACGCATCCTTCCCACATAGCCAACCCAAAAGGGTCCCACTTTTGCCAATAAAGTAGTACATAAGAGACAAGTAATTTTTTATTTATTTGTCATAACTCATTTTTAAATTAAAAAAAATATTAATGACTTAAATTTTTATATTAAATATCAACTTATTTTTTTTTATCTTTTTAATAAATATTAAAATTTTATAATTATTTTGGTCACTCAGACATAACATTAATTATATTTTTATCCAAGACAAAAAAGTAAAAAAGAACGAAGAGAGTATTTGTTTTGAAAAATAATATGTATTGCGAATATTTCTATCGACTTTTTGATCGTAACGTACATAAATAAATATTAATAGTAACTTTTTTTGAAAAGATATATAAAAAGTGGGACCATCATATAATTCCTACCAATTTGAACATAACATGATTCATTTGTTTTTAAATATTGACAATTTTACAAATTTGTTGTTGTTGTTAAGAGTAATTAAATAATGCATTTAGTGCCTGTGATATAATTATGTTTTTATGTTGATATATAAAAATAATAATAGTGCACTCAAAATTCAAATTATATATATATATATATATGGGGTTCCATCCACAGTAACCGGTTGCTGTGGAGCAACCTCTTTTTTTGATCTGTTGATTTTTTTTTGCTCCAACCGAAATTTTAACAGGCCAAAAAAGGAGTTGTTCTACAACAACGGGTTGCTGTGGGATGGAACCCCTATATATATATATATATATTACCGGAAAGCTTCAAGAGCATAATTTTTAAATATCATAATGCCTTAAATAACATAATTTTATCAAAACGACATAGTTTTGGAGGGACGCGGTGACATTTTTATAAATACGCGGTGACATGGTATTTACAAAAATGCCATCGCGTATTTACAAAACTATGTCGTTTTGATAAAATTATGCTATTTAACGCATTATGTTATTTAAGAATTATGCTCTTGAAGCTTCCCGTATATATTACATTGGTATTAATTAAGATGGGCTGGTGCTGATAGAAAACGAGTATTTATTTGCTAGATTTTATACACTGTATTAATGACCGGTACAATATGTATTGGTCCTCCCCCAATTCGTCTTTCTCTCCTTCTACTAATAAAACTCTTTCATTCTTTCCCCTCTCTCTTGTTTATTGTCTTTAATTTTCAGTAATTTTTGGTCTCTTCCTCTCCTCATAATTATAGTATTAAGAAAAACAAAAATTAAACAAAAAAAATTATAGTGCATGGCGCCAACAATATGAAACGAAGTGTTTTTAATTAGAGTACCGTAAATTAAATTATGAGGAAGAGAGAATGGAGTTTAAAAATCTGATAATTAAGGTGTTTTATGAGGAGAGAGAAAGAGAAAGAAAATAAGAATAAACGAGACCATTGAATTTTTTAGGAGTAAATGAGAGAGTATGAGATAAGTGAGGTGAAAGATATTATAGACAATTGATAGTATAATTTATATTTTTTAATTATTTTCTTAATTTTTATGCACATGTCTAAAACGAATTATATTAAGGAACGGAGAGAGTATTACGTACGAAACCTATTGTGTTCTAAAGTCATTAAAATTAATACACATGCATTAGTAATCTATAGTACCTGTAATTAATGCTCTCAAATTAAGGAGTATCTTAGTTTCTCAACAGGATGGAACAGTTTTTTTTAGCTAATTAATTAAGTTTCTTAATTCCAAAGTTAATTAATGTGTACGTGCTAATTAAGAACCTAGACTCAGATTAATTAAACACGTATGTATAGAGTATAATTGCATTAACAATTGTGACATATAGCCTCACTCTATTTACATGTTTACTGAATCAGTACTACCAGCAAGAAGCCTCCAAGTTGCGCCGTGAAATCAAGAGTATACATAATTCAAACAGGTATATATATATATATATATATATATATATATATATATATATATATATATATATATATATATATATATAAATTAAGAAATGCCATTTTCAGAATGAAATTCACAAATTGGCATTCTTATATAGGAATATTGTGGGCGAAGGTATTGGGTCTTTGAGCTCCAAGGAACTTAAAAATCTTGAAGGCAGATTGGAGAAAGCCATTAATAAAATTCGAACAAAGAAGGTGAGTGTGTGTGTGTGTACACACACACACACACACAAACACTTTGACTGCACTAGCTACTTTAGCTAGATATATATGAAGCTGAGTTAATTTTTGATACTGTAATTCCATTAATTATTTCTCTTATATAATTACATATAATAATTAATGTTGTTGATAAATATATACTTCAATCATGATATATACTGATATAGTTGAATTTTCTACCAGAATGAATTATTATTTGCAGAAATAGAGCTCATGCAAAAGAGGGTAACTATTAATCCTACTCTCCTCTCTCTAGCTCCCTCTACTTGAATCATTGCATGCATGCATGTTATTCCAAGCATAGTATGTATAGTATGCTTAGCATACATGCATGTCAACTTAGGTTTCAACAATTAACTTCCTTTCACAATCCCACATAAATTTAAAAGAGTAGTAAAAAATAGTTTTATATTTACCAAAACAAAATTAATGTTTATCCGTTTTTGTGATATTTTTAATTTGAGTACATACATTCCAAATACTATTAGGAGTATTAGAGAAGTGAAGGAGGTAATTAATTTAGTAAAGCTTAGGTCATGCTCATATATCCCTTGGTCTTCTATGTTGTGCATTATATAATTACCTCATACTTAAAATCACCCTAATTAACGTCCTACATTTGTTCATAGAATTAAATTATACTCCCTCCGTTCCATAGTTATAGGCTGATTTCTTTTTGTACATAGTTTAAGAAAATCAATTTAAGTGACAATTTTAACAAAAAATTTTCACATATACCCCTTAATATGGAATTAATGAATAAGTTAATTACTCTTTACTTATCACACTGAAACGTTCAACTTAATTGATCAACGTGTACTGAACTTTAAACAAAGATGAATTTTTATTCTACATAAACTTTCAACCAATCACAAAACGTTTATGTTATCCCAAATTCATTTATTGAGCCTAAAAAGTTGAATTCTTTTATTGAAAATACAACAACATTAAATGTGGTGATAACAATGACATTGAATGTTGTTTCTTTAAAAAAAAATAATGGTTGAATATTTATTATAAGGGCATAAAAGTAAAACAATGAACCAATTAAATTTTATAAATAGTAAGTAGCCTATATATTGGGACATCTCAAAATGAAAAATCAACCTATAACTATGGGACGGAGGGAGTACTATATAGAATTAAATTATGGAGTACTACATTTGTTGTGGATGTATCCCGTGTGTGTGTGTATATATATATATTTTATTGCATTTTATTGGGCTCCTTGCAAAGTTGCATTATTAGCACATTTCATACAAAGTTGGCTCAATTCATAGATAATAGATTTGCTCTAAATGCAATCAGTCAACGAGTCAACATACATTCTGCTATACTAATTTTGACAACAATTAAAAGTAAGGCTCTAATTGTGATTAATGATTAAAATATAGAATACACAATTTTGTGTAGGAGATTGAGCTGCAGCATGCTAACATGTATCTACGAGCAAAGGTGACCTAGCTTCCTAGTTCTCACTCTATACATACATAATATATTTTTCTATATATATATCTATCTATCTATCTATCTATAATTCAAATATATAAATGATGTTATTAATTTATATATATATATATAAATTAGTTGCAGCATGCTAATTAATGATGTTAATTGGATGATGAACATCATGTACAGATATCTGAGAACGAGAGAGCTCAACAACAAATGAATTTGATGCCAGGAGGAGGATCTCATGATGATCGTCACTACCAAGCTATGCCATATCACCAGAATTTCCTTCCCGTTAACCTTCTACAATCTAATCACCGTTACGCTTGACATGATCAAATTAACACCTTAATTTCCAACTTGTGTAAGAATATTATTAATTTCTCCGTCGTCGATCTCTTGATCTTGATCATCGATCAATTAATTAATTAGTTTATTCTCTCTACCTTCGATCCCATGCTTAATTAATTTGCTTACCCATTAATTTGCATTATTCGTGGTGGTATTATAAGTCGAGTCCAAACATGTAGAGTAGAAACTGTACGTACTGTGTGATACTAATTTTTATTTGCGGTGATTTTTGTTCCGAGGATATGTTGGTTTAATTTTAATTATGTTGTATGAATTAACATGCAGGATGACTAATAATGTATAGTACGTACGTACTTATTTATACTACATATATTGAACATTTTTCTAATTCTTGAGTTACTCCTAATTAAAATGACAATCTCTATTCTCTAGCCTTTGATATTTTTTATACATGCTCTTCTTTCACCTTGCCTCTTAATTTTTCTCTATACCCCCACCCCAACTGTCTAATTAATGACAACTTTTGTTGTATTTAGTTACTATATTATTATTATTATTATATCATGGTCTTGTTTACATAATGGATTAAAATAATAGAATTGGTTCATAATCGATTTAAAGTACTAGAAGTCTGACTAGAATAACTTTACAAGTACATATACTGCTATATTTATGACCCTATATAGTGTGTCTCTCTTTTGAAGGTCAGCTATATCTAGTTCAATAAGGTATTCCAGGTTATCTTTAATTATATATTGTGTTCCTGAACAATAAATTACAATCTCGTATTATACAAGCGCTTGGTGTGAGCAGAGACTGAAGGTATAACCTTCTTCTCTCCGACTTACTTGGAACAAGTATCATTCGTCCTGTACGTTCACTCTACGATTAATTCTACACTTGCTAAAAAATTCGTTTGAGAAATTCACATGTTTAGTCCATAAGCTCCGTACCTCAGGAACCCCAATCTCTAGCCAAGGCTTAGCCGGTCCACTGAAATGTATAACCGCTGCATCTTCCAATGTCTCTAGCCTAACTTGAGGAAATCCATAACCTAAACCTGCCACATGCCATGAAGGATCAATGTGATGCACTAGACCATCAAATGCAATCAAGGCTGGAGGAAGTGCTCCAGGATTCCATAATGCCAACCCAGAGTTGAGGTTCTACAAAACAAATTCAGGATGGAACTTAATTATATCTTGAGACTTCCAAAGATAGAGAAGTAGGCGTGAATGAAGAAATTCTGAAAATTTCAAACGACTTTAACTACTAACTAATATCATTTACTATCTATACTTCACAAGACTAGCTTTGGCTTTTTCCTTTTCAAAATAATGCCTTTTTTTTATATGTTTCTTTTCTATTCTTCAATAACATGTTTTTAATTTGAAGAAAACAATAGACAAAAAGATGTCCTAAATTATGGTTTATAAAGTTTTTTAAGTTGTGATTGTAGCCATACCAGAAAACTTATTAATCCCTTCATCACTACACAATTTTAAAAAAAAAATCAATCAGTTTTAGTTGCACGATTACACCCGAGTAAGTAGAATAGAATATACTACTTACAAACTTGAGCCATCGATGATAAGTTGCAGTGATATTGGTCTTCCTCCAGGATTCAAGATCAAAGACATTCATCCCAGACAACCATCCACAATGGTCATAATTCAAGTTAGATGATATAAATGGGTCTGAAAAATTGAAGTAGTCCTTGTATTTCCTTCCTGGGCAACATTCAAGTCCACACCCTGACTCGACTACCGCAGCAACAACCTTTCCATTGAGATCCAATTGCCAGAGAGATGATAAATCACGTTGTACTACAATATCATCGTCCAAGAAAACAATCTTCTTCAGATCTGGAAACAGCTGGATCCCATGAAAATCAGACAATACATTAATCTTCAATGAAAATTCACATTCTCAAGCATCCCAATGATTGGTCAACTTTTTTTGAGAAACTTAGCAATTACCTCAGGGATGTATATACGGAGATGATTCAAAAGGGAAATACAGCTTGGTCTTAGAACCTCTAAATTTCTCTCATTATCTCCCACGGATTCAAAGTCTTTCTCCTTTAAATTTTTATATCTATGGCTCCAAATAAGGCGATGAATCTCTAGCATCTCCTTGACCCCAAAATTCACTTCGTAAGACCAATCATACTGATGCAACCCTTTGATTTCCACGACTGCAGAGCTGATGGAGCTTTTTGCAAACCATGCATGCATTGGGGTGTAAGTCTTTTTATCTGTGACTATATGGAATACCAATTTCTCCGGGCTGACAGAGCTTTTAATGGTAGAAGTGATGACAACAGAAGCAGCAAGTACGTTGTCTGTTATGAGAACAACATGATGGAATGAAGGGTCAGTGACTCGGGAGACATATTCAGGCGAAGGTAAGCGAGACCTTGCTATGGCGTTTACAGCATACTCTTCAGCCAACTTGAGGTGAAGGCAATGCAGGCTCTTGGGTACACCATGTGAAGCTAAATGCCAGTAAATGAACTCCCGCCTCCTGGCTGATTGGAGCTTGCACTCCATATTCATAATCTGGATAAAGCAAAGAGATCACTCTCGCATTTTTAATAGGATTAGCAGTTAATATGATCTACCAGTTTAACATCACGACTTGGCATACTGCAAATGGTTTGGTAGTAAGTATTTATGATCAATATGTTACACTCTCCTGTCTAGCCATTACAATATGTACCACCATATGAACATTGTATATTGAGTTGCTTTATCAAATATAAATGCAGGCCTCTCTAGTGACGGTATACTAACTATTTCCAATCAACAAATAATCCATTAGAATGAAACTGAACATAACATTGAATAACTGTATCCCTCTTAATGATAATAAAATAAATAAATAAAATGAAAGAAACACACTAACTGATCCCTTTTAATTACATATAACTGATATAAGTTTGTATCAATAAATCATTTGATACTTGAGCTGAATTCGAACATTTTAGCACTTGTTTATGAGAAACAAATTTGATTTTTAACTCCCAAATGTAAATACAAGGGTCCATGCTATAGCAAAGAATATATATTCAACCATAAAAGAATCAGTTTCAAAGTTCCGAACAGGTTTCATTTAAGCTCTGGAAAGTGAAGCTCGTGCTAAACAAAATTATAGAAGACTACTGACCATACAAAAGGGATAAAAAAAAATTAAAAGTACACTGAAAGAGGAGGGTAGTAATAGTAAAGACAAATATTGAAAATTAGATACATTAAGATCAATTTTAAGCCTGTAGTTCAAAATGCAAGAGAAATTTTCCGAACCTAGTTTTATATGGTGTGACTTGAGAAATTGTGTGTCACAGATAGACTACAGTCATGTATATATGTTAAAGTTAATGGTCAGGAAACACTTCAAGTTTGGAAAAAAAGACAGGAACCACTAAATCTATTTTGCTTAGAACGTTACATTTCAGCAAGTTCCTGAAGGCTCATATCTTCCCAATTAGACCATGCAAATTTACACATTTGTTTACTGAATTAAATGAAAAAAGTATTGTATATTCAAGTTACTGGGAAGAAATCAATCAATCCTAATTTTCTTTAGCACTACACTTCAATAAGTTGTTGAAAGGCTCACAGTTTCCCAGTCAAGCTACTTATGTAGCTTTCACTTTATTATACATGTCAAGAAACAAGTCAATCTCAAGATTCATAACTGCCATCTGCCCATCTATATTGAATGCCAATCTATATTCTTTTACCCTCGTACGTTTGGCTTGCATAAATAGCATAATTAAAGTGTCTAATCCAATCTTTGTGTCAAAAGGTAGGTTTTAAAAAAAATTAGGGGGAAAAGAAATTATTCTCATTCCAAGTGTAACTGGTAATAAAAATGTCCCTAGATGTGGTGTTATCCAATGTTGCTAATTTGAGATTATATCAAGAATAGAAAATTACAAATATCGAACCTAATAAGATCGGTAACAAATTCACGGCCTATCATTCTGGAACTCGATCTGAAAAACTAAATGTAGTAGACAGATTTTGTATTCATTAATTGGACCAACCATGTTGGGAAGCTTTTAACTTTGTGGTTCTCGAAAGACCAATATGAAAGAGAGAACCACAGAAAACACTTTAAACAAAAAACCATCAACAGGAAACGAGTCTCAGAAATTTTAGCATTTAGGACTAGTAAATATCAAAAAGGAAGGGGGGGGGGTTGACATGGATAAGAATGGAAAGAAATTTTCTAACGTAATGAACAAAGTACCACTGCAAAAATTACTTAAGTTGCCTACGGTTTCAGACTTCAATTGGCTTCTGATGGTCTGCCAGACAAATATTGCAAACTGAACCTAACCCAAGCCTTCACATTACCAGGCACTAAAATGGAAACCAGGAAAGAAAAAACTAATAAACAAAGGGTTAAATGATAACCAAACAGTCATCAGAAACTGCAAGTTATTGCTCCTTCATGAAGTGACTCCATAATTGGAGATAGAACTAATTACTAAGGACAATTTTCAAAACAAATTAGATTTGGAATTGCAATTAAGATGAACCTGTCCACCAATAGTTGGAGAATTTGGGTTGGTAAGACCTTTGTCTCAAGCTCATAACTCTATACTCTATAGGAGGAATGAATTCATGCTCAACTTTTAGATGCATTTCCTAATGGAGCTTGAATAATGATAAGGTGATTCATTATTAACATTAATACATTTTGATAAAAGTATGTTAAATGTTAAATTATTTTTATGTAATTTTTTTTACCGTTTATCTATATATTTAGCTTTGTTACACTTATGTACATTTGTTAATCTCTTTAGAAGTATTATGGATGTAATTTGGATATGTAATTTAGAAGTACATTTTATCTATATATTTTTATGATATTTGTAGTTCTGCAATTTTTTTGAGTTAAAACTTTATAAGCTCGACTCAGATGCACAGGAAGCTCAACTCGAGGTATTCAATATTGTTTAATGGAGTGAAGTTCAAAGTCAAGTTTTATACATGTTACCAACTGATCAGTGGAGCCTAAAATCAAGTCCAACAGGCTTCACTTAATTAGTTTGCAGCCTATTTAAATTGGTTTCCACTTATTTAATTTTGTTTACTTGAGAACTGGACAGGCGTTGTCTCACATCTATGTCAAAAGAAAACTTTTTATGTAGAACATTAACTAACAAAAACATGTTCAATCAGTTTTAATGTATTATCAGCCCAAAATCTAAACATATACTATATTTAACAAATTGAAAAGTGAGGATGATGGTAATAGCAAAAAGTTCATATGCATTTAAGCTGAATGATAGTACCAATACCAACATGTTAAATAAGATTATAAGTAGGACACAACCCATTTGTGGCTTAACCCGGGAGTGGTACAATTGGGCCAGCTTCAGTGTTAGTCTTGTGGTGAGCAATCATAAACCAGTGGTGCTGTACAACGAAAGAACAGACACAAACCAAAAGCAAAGAAAGGCAAGAAAACAAAGTCCAAATATGAGTGGGAGTAGTGAATTGTGGTTACCATTGCCTTGGTCTTGAAAGCGAAGGCCTTGATGTCTTGTCTATTTGACGTAATATCCTTCACAAGATCATTGAATGAATCTGGTGAAACCTCTACTATTCTTTCTCCCACATCATCAGTGTTTGATTCCATTAATGCCCTTGTCAGCTCTTCTCTCAGCTACATTATAGTAATACCACCACACACCACACCCACAGACAAAAAAGTCAATCATGGTCACAAACAGAACTTATCTCTACCCTTGAATTTTTGTCAAAGCCATGTTGGCATGTTAGAGAAACAAATTTCATAGGTTATCATGTGCGTACTGAATGAGATTATGACAGGGTACCAAAACAAGAAGTGGTTATGGTTAAGAGTACAAAGGAAAGATGCGCATTTAATCCCAAAAAAAAGTGGAAAGGATAAAGGACATAAAGCCCCAAAATATCTGGCCTCTAAAATTTGGGTACTCAAAATAAGAATGGTGTTTTTTAAGCCTAATTACTGGAAAATCAAATAGTCGGTTGAATGTAAACCTGGCCAAAACAATTTTCGGTAAAAACATGTGACCCGCAGTGTGTCATTGTTTTGTCACAACCCAAAGTCCAAACACTATTTACATGGTCACGTGCCAAAACTATATTTTCACGTGACAACCTTACTAGAATAAACTTGTAAATTTAACAAAGATGAGAATAAAGATACATAGCCAATTGTGATGGTTGTTTACGTCATTGTCCTAAAATCATAAAAAAAAAATTAAAAAAATCGATAGGGTCATTTGGTTATAATCTATCTAATAAAATACAAATGATTTTGAATTTCCCGCTCACTCAATAAATCATCTGGACCGTCCAAAGTTTGAGATAAATCTCATCGTTCATACATCTATCTAATAACATACATCTATCTATCTAATAATCTAATAATAATTTAATAAAATACAAATGACTTTAAATTTTCCGCTCACTCAATAAATTATTTTGGTCGTTCAAAGTTTGAGATAAATCATATTGTCCATACAGTGCCGGAGGCACGGGACCCAGCTAGTCTATCTAATAAAATACAAATGATTTTGAATTTCCCGCTCACTCAATAAATCATCTGGGCCGTCCAAAGTTTGAGATAAATCTCACCGTTCATACATCTATCTAATAAAATACATCTATCTATCTAATAATCTAATAATCTATCTAATAAAATACAAATGATTTTGAATTTCCCGCTCACTCAATAAATCATCTGGGCCGTCCAAAGTTTGAGATAAATCTCACCGTTCATATATTTATCTAATAAAATACATCTATCTATCTAATAATCTAATAATAATTTAATAAAATACAAATGACTTTAAATTTTCCGCTCACTCAATAAATTATTTTGGTCGTTCAAAGTTTGAGATAAATCATATTGTCCATACAGTGCCGGAGGCACGGGACCCAGCTAGTCTATCTAATAAAAGACAAATGATTTTGAATTTCCCGCTCACTCAATAAATCATCTGGCCCTTCCAAAGTTTGAGATAAATCCCACCGTTCATACATCTATCTAATAAAATACATCTATCTATCTAATAATCTAATAATCTATCTAATAAAATACAAATGATTTTGAATTTCCCGCTCACTCAATAAATCATCTGGGCCGTCCAAAGTTTGAGATAAATCTCACAAGTTCATACATTTATCTAATAAAATACATCTATCTATCTAATAATCTAATAATAATTTAATAAAATACAAATGACTTTAAATTTTCCGCTGCCGAAGGCACGGACCCAGCTAGTTTATAAATAAGGTGAAAAGAAGTACTTGCCAAAGATGGATCACTCCAGCCGAAAAACATCTGTCCCATACAATCTGCATGATTACGAATATACCCAGAAGAAACATGTAAATTACATTTAATTAGTTGAAAAGACATGAAGTAAAAACACAAAATAGAATATTACCGAGAGAAGAGGAGCAAACAGAGACGGATTCAAGAACTACATATGCAACCCTAACGAACAGAAAGGGCAAAGCAATGGCAAGCATCAAAACAATCGGCAGCATCAGTGCCCGTTGAGGAATTCGACGAGCCGGCGATCCTTTCCCCTTCATCACCTCCGCGAATGCCAACTCCGGCAGCCGCGCTGGATATAGTCAATCTCTTTATCCCCTCAGAACTTCGATTTACGTTTCTTCCTCTTGAAGAAGAAAAGTCTCGCCTCACATTGAGATCAGTGCTTATTTTTCACTCCTCATCAACTCCACCACTCATAGTACACACAAACATGTTTAGTTAGGGTTTGATTGAGCAGGTGATAATTTTGCTTTTGGGTTGAATATTGGCGTGGAATGGCATTAAATTGATGAATCAGTAGCTTAAGAGAGCAGATCGATCAAGATTATTTTATTCGATATCAACTCCAATTCACTCAGTATACTCACTAAAAGTAAATCAGTAGCTTCAATTTCAAACAAGAGATTATATATGTGTGTGTATGTATTGGGGGTTTTGTGATGTGATCAAGCTTATGTTATATTTAGAGAGAGAATCTGATAGTTGGGCAGGGGCCCAAAAAGCCAAAACCAACGCCGCGATAAAAGCCCGCGGTGGCCAGCAGTTTTATAATATAAATAAATAAGGATTAATTACATATATTAGTATATTTATGAAAGTAATTACAAAAATCATACACTCATAAAATAATTACAAAAGTAAAATATTTTTTTGTTTTTATTTTTAATTTTAACATAATTAAAGGTCCTTAAATTAAGGGATTACTATTAATTGACTGATATGGCAAATCAGATGGTTTTTTTTGAAACGTGTGTTCCTTCTTTTTCTCTCAACTTCTATAATTTTCGTACTTTCTCTCTCTAAAATCTTCTTCTTCGCACAAGGTTAATGAATATTTTTCTTCTTCTTCTTCGTCATAGTTGTTCGTACTGGGTGGCGTAAATTGGTTAATGAATATTGATCTCTTTCATGCTATTAGGGATGCAACTGGTTTCCAATGTCTAATAGTCCTTTATTTTTTTGATTATTTTTTAATTTACTTTTGTTGCACTTGTTTATTCACAGGTTGTTCAAGTTAGTGAAAAGAATATTTTGGATCAGAAAGTATACATGTTTTATTATCGAGATAATAGAAATTTTGCTTCAAACTTGTCTCTTGATGTTATTCGGAAAGATATCATGGCGACAAATGTCATGTGAAGAAGTTCAAGTTCATAGCCAGAAGATATTTCCAAACCAAAAAATTTTAAAGGTGTGTTAATTTAAATTTTGTTATTGTTACTATCATATAAATGTTTGGTTACTTCTGCATTATGTTTTGGTTACTGTTAATTTGGGATTTGGATACTATTTTTGTTACCTTGATTTGGTATTATGGTTACTTTTTTATGTTATGGTTACCATGTATTTGCTTAGTATACATGGTTGACTAAACTGGTTTTGGTGTACATGTTGTTTATGTATTGGTTACCATTAATATATATTTTGGTTACTAACATATAACTGTTTGGTTACTGCATTAGTATATTTTTTGTTACTGTTAGCTTATGATTTGGATACCATTCTTTTTCCCTCAATTGGAATTTTGGTTACTTTTATATGTTATTTTGGTTATAATGTATTTGCTTAGTATACATTGATTGACTAAACTGAGTTTGGACTACATGTTGTTTAGTATACTAGACTAATTTATGGGGGTTTGATGTAATGCTTACGTTGTAGCTACGTCAAACAATAAAAAATAGATACTATCATATAACTGTTTGGTTACTTCTGCATTATGTTTTGGTTACTGTTAGCTTGAGATTCGGATACCATGTTTGTTACCTTGATTTGGTATTTTGGTTACTTTTTTATGTTGTTATGGTTACCATTTATTTGCTTAGTATACATGGTTGACTAAACTGATTTTGGTGTACATGTTGTATATGTATTAGTTACCATTAAAACATATTTTGGTTACTATCATATAAATATTTGGTTACTTATTTAGTATGTTTTTGGTTATTGTTAGTTTCTGATTTGGATTCTATTTTTGTTTCCTTAAGTTGGAATTTTGCTTACTGTTTTTTGTTGTTCTGGTTACAATATATTTGCTTAATATATGGGTTGACTAAATTTTGTTTGGTCTATATGTTGTTTATGTATTGGTTACCATTAATATATATTTTGGTTACTAACATATAACTATTTGGTTACTTCATTAGTATATTTTTTGTTACTGTTAACTTATGATTTGGATACCATTCTTTTTCCCTCAATTGAGATTTTGGTTACTTTTATATGTTGTTTTGGTTATAATGTATTTGTTTGGTAAACTGTTTATGATATAAATATTGTTTATATCTGATTACTAATGACTGTGTAAATCTGATTTTTTTTATTTGCAGTTATGGAATCTTTACTATGGGGAATGCAATAGAAAATTCATTGGAAAAGTTATATATTGGTGTGACATGGAAGTCCCCGACATTATTACCAAGAAATTGAACCCAAGACAGTTGAAGAAGTTTAAGGCATCATTAGTTTGTGGATGTATTATTTTTGTAAATAATAAACCCAAGTCATAATAAACCATGTATTTGCTTAGTATACATTGATGTATTATTTTTATAAATTCCTTCAAATATATTCTACAAGGTTTATGCTATTCTATATCTACTTTCATTTCCACAAACACATCTTACATGTACTGGTTACTTTTATATAACTATTTGGTTACTTCTTTATTATGTTTTGGTTACTGTTACCTTATGGTTTGGCTACTATTATTGTGTCCTCAATGTGGAATTTCAGATACTTTTATTTTTTTATTCTGGTTAATATGTAATTATTTAGTATACATGGATTGTCTAAACTGGGTTTCATTACATGATGTTTCTGTTTTGGTTACCATTAAAACCTGTTATGGTTACTATCATATAATTATATGGTTACTGTTTTATTATGTTACATTATGGTTATAGTATATTTGGATTGCTTAAACTGAGTTTCATTACATGATGTTTCTATTTTGGCTACCATTAAAACATGTTCTGGTTACTATCATATAATTATATGGTTACTGTTTTATTATGTTACATTATGGTTACTATTATTAGTAATCAGATAGTTACAAGCTTGTATCAGGACAAACATTAATTGTTAAATGTACATGTGTGAATGTCCTATTTATATACAAGCTTGTTAGTAACCAGATAATTATAAGCTTGTATCAAGACTGTTATAAGCTTGTATCAAGACTGTTATAAAGCTTGTATATGTTTACTTTATATATGATAACTCATGATGGAACCAAAAATAAAAATATTAATCAACATCAATTTTGGTTACTGTACACCATCAAAAATGTTACCAATCATGTGGTTAATGGTTACTAACAGTAAACAATTATATATTCTTGTAAACAATTACAAACTTGTATCAGGACATATATCAAGTGTTAAATGTACATGTGAGAGTATACATGGGTTGCCTAAACTGGGTTGGATATACAGGTTATTTCTGTTTTGGTTACCATTAAAACATGTTCTGGTTACTTTTCATATAACTATTTGGTTACTGCTTTATTTTGTTTTGGTTACTGTTACCTTATGGTTTGGCTACTATTATTGTGCCCTCGATGTGGGATTTTTGTTACTGTTATTTTTATTCTGGTTAATATGTAATTGTTTAGTATACATGGATTGCCTAAACTGGGTTTCATTACATGAAATTTATGTTTTGGTTACCATTAAAACATATTCTGGTTACTACCATACAATTATGTGGTTACTGTTTTATTATGTTACATTATGGTTACTGTTATTAGTAAGCAGATAGTTACAAGCTTGTATCAGGACAAACATCAATCGTTAAATGTACATGTGAGAGTTTTTATTTATATATATGGTTACTTATATATCTCATATTAAAATAAAAATAGTTTGAGAGGTGCAGTTGGTATCCAAACATGCATATAAGGGTAAACATTTTAGTTTTTATTAGTAACCAAATAATTAAAAACTAAATATCAGAATAGTTATCAAGTGCTTAATGTACATGTGAGAGTTCCCATTTATCTAGCTGATGGATACTTTTAAATTACATAGTTATAAAAGTTATTTGGAAATGGTCTATGCTAGTTGCTAACTAAATATGAATATAGAGGTAACAATTTTATTTTAGATGGATAACCAAATTTACATAAAAATATTTCAGAACAGTTACCAATTGTTCAATGTATATGTTTACTTTATATTGAGAACTCATGATGGAATCAAAAATTAAAATATTAATCAACATCAATTTTGGTTACTGTTCACCATCAAAAATGTTACCAACCATGTGGTTAATAGTTACTAGCAGTAAAAAATTATATATTCCTATAAATAATTAAATTTGTTGTATTGGTTACTGTCAATAGCCATTGTCTAACAACTGAATAAACATTGTAAAGTAACCAAATCAATATTAGACAGTAACCAAATTACATAATTTTAGTAACCAGAAAATAAACTAAATTTTTACATGCAATTTTGAAGGCCTAAATGATGGAATTCGACCAAAAAATCCTGCAGTTCACCAGCAAAACTAGTGACTTTTGATCGTTGACCCGTTTCCATTGAAATTAGGCTCTGAAAACGCCAAAATCCGACACTCCAAACTTGACAGAAATTGTCAAATTGTCACTGCAACCAAATAAACATTATACTATAACCAATTAAATAGTATACAACAACCAATATATATAATCAGATTAGCAGTTGTATGAAGGTAACCAATATATATAATCAGATTAGCAGATTAAGTAGTAACCATAGGTAAATATATACATATAATTTTTATACTGATACACCTCAATATTAGATAGTAACCAATACAATGTAGTCAATGAGTAACCTCAAATATATAATAATATAAATCAGAATTAGTTAGTAACCAATATATCAAAGTCAACATTAGTCAGTAACTAATTCATCATTTTTCATTAACCAATTCAGTATTGTTCAGTAATATTATACAATAACCATTATAATTTTAAACAGCAACCAGATCAGCAATATGCAGTAACCACAATAAAGTTACCCAGTAATCAAATCATCATGAATCAGTAACCAATATATTGTTACATAGTAACCTAGGAAGCATTAGACAGTAACTAGCTTATCATTAGATATTATAATGTTATAAAGTAACCAAAACATCATTAGACAGTAACCAACATAGCTTCATACAGTAACCAAGACAATATTAGACAATATAATGTTACAAAGTAACCAAGACAGCATTAGACAGTAACTAACATATTGTCATACAGTAACCAAGATATCATTAGACAGTAACCAAGACAACACTGAACAATATAATGTTATACAGTAACCAAAATAACAATAGACAGTAACCAACAGTTGCATAAGACAGTAACCAATTCAACATTATACTGTAACCAATTAAATAGTATACAACAACCAATATATATAATCAGATTAGCAGTTGTATGAAGGTAACCAATGTAGTCAATAAGTAATCACCAATATAAAAGAAATAATTATAAAACACAATAACATTATAGAGTAACCAAATAAACACCTTATAGTATCTAAATACATATTATACAGTAACCAAGACATCATTAGACAGTAACCAAATATTCAGTAACCATTATAATAATGTTACACAGTAACCGAACCAGCATTAATCAGTAACCAATATATTGTTACACAGTAACCAAGATAGCATTAGACAGTAACCAAAACAACATTAGACATTATAACGTTATTCAGTAAACAAGACAACATTATAGAGTAACCAACAGTTCCATGAAGGTAACCAAACTCTTTTAAAAATTATAAAGCCATCAAATAAACATTATTTAGCAAACAAATACACAATTATCAGTAACCAATTTATATATATTTAGTAACCATAATAAAAAACATATCAATGAATCATCCAAACGTTATATGAAATTGTAGTAACTATTTGAAGTGTGAAAAACTTAAGAAAGGTAATCAATATAGGAATTCGTGGTAACCATAGATAACTATATGCATATGAATTTTAATCTCACATACCTCAGTATTCAGATTTGTATCGAAGTTGCTGTGATTTTGTATTCAACAATCACTGCCGTTCTATTGTACTGTTTCGTTACTGAACTTGAAGTTGCTGTTGATTTTGTATGTTATTTTCCGATCTCTGCGTGCCGTCGCAACAAAAAGTTTCGTCTTCTCCGATCCCAGAGGTGTGTCGCGACAGAAGATTTGGATTTCAGTTGCTTGAATCTCAGTTGCTCGAATTTTGGATCTTAGTCGCTTGATTTTAGGAGCGGTTGGAGATGAGAGAGAGTTAACTGACGTGTAGGGAGAAAAAAGATCCCTAATTTTAGTAAGCTTAATAGTATGTTGCGTTATTTTTGTAAATATTTTGTTTGTGTTTTATTTTTGTAAATACTTTCTAATTGTTGTATATTAATGTTAAGGACCCAATAAATAATCTCTACTTATCAAGTCTTAACTCTTTAAATAAATAATTTGTTTTAGTTTGTCGGTTTTAAGCTTTAACTCTTTAAATTTTACTAAAGATACAAGTATTTTGCAAATTTTTTTTACATTTACATTTACATCACACTCTTTCTCACGCTCTCTTAGAATAATAGTGTCATTTTTTTTTTGAGGTTCCAAAAGGTGTATTCCCATTATAATTATTTTGGTTAATACTGAATAAAACTGAATAATCGAATATAAAAAAATTAATCATATTATTTTGGTTATTCGATTTTGATTTCGGGTATAAAAATCAGACTATTCAGATAATTGATTAATCGAATTAGAATATTTAAAAAATATTATTTTTAATTAGACTTTGATCAATTGTGTCACATGGATTATGTATTTCTGTATTGTTAATTTGAAATTATTAAACTTGTTTATGAATTATTATAATTCTGGATTGTGGTTTAATATTGTTTAGAAACTCTAGTTTAAATTTTTGAAATGAAAAATTTTATTTAGTAAAAATAGGTTCATATTTCAGTTATAACTGAATAGTATAATTCTAGTTTCAGCTATTCGATTAATACATATTTCGAATACTTGTTCAAACAATAAAGTTGTATGAAATTCGATATTCGATTATAACCGAATAGATATTTTAATTATGTTATAACTGAATACTCACCTCTATTTTTCATAGGAATTTCATATATATCACTAAGTTCAAAAAATAGTGCTGGGGTGTAAATATTTGGACCCGGATAATACGATGGGCCATAGTCCACGTGAAGACATTTTTCCACGTAGGAATTCGTTTGGGCATTTAAATAATTTAAGGAATCTAAGGTTTCTTAATTGTATTTAAATTTTAACTCCCAAAGAAAGTGTCAAGATATGATTCAATTTCTTTTCCTTAAGGAGATTGGGGTCAATCTCATTAAGGTATCTACCTAATAAGGAATTCTATATGGGGAATGATTTGGAGAAGACAATTTGATCACAATAAATACAATGTTATACATTGGTTCTCTGGTACACACAATCATATTATTTTACAGCACTTCAGTATGTACTTATTCTCACACCGAAGCTATCTTCCAACAGCCCAAGTCGTCAAGCTTTTGGTGTGACTTCGTTTCTATGTAGGATTTGACGCGCTTTGGTGATTGGGCGCGTGAACGAATCTCAGCGTTAACATTGGCGCTAAAAGGAGAGCTTTTTAGTGCTACGTATTTTTCAATCACAAAGGAGTTTTGGGTGGAATCATGATGAATAGCAGGAAGACGGTTTTAGCAACGTGACCAGTTAACGGAAGACCCCCCTCCTTATCAACCAAGGGGTTCATCCAAAGACAGGTTGGGGCTATTGGTTTCTGAACGGTTGGGGTCTCATGCCAATTTTGTGGCCCCGTTAAAGGACATAGAAGGCAGTCCTAAACGAAGACTGTTCGCAACGACCAACAAAGAAGCAAAATCTAAGGACCGTGCCGAGGACGCCCCGTCCCGAACACCTTCCCAAGATGATGGACGAGATGAGAGGGGGCTGATACTGACCAAAAAGGCGTAAGAGACTAATGATGCCCTGAAAGCCTTACTCTTACAGAGGAAAGAGATTAATTTTCAAATTATGCACTTAACAGACGGAGAGGATGATGCTTTCAGCCCCAACCAAATGCGGAAGCATTCAGCAATGAGTCAGTCCAGGACACATGATGTGTGGACGACTCTCGGCGTATCGGGAGCAGGCATTGAAGTCCCTCTCGAGAGAGGAGCAGGCACCGAAGCCACTCACAAAAAAGGAACCAATTTCGAGACCGGTCAAAGGAGAAGAACAGACACTAAAGCCGCTCCCAAGGAAAAGGTCAGGAGCTAGAAGACGATCAGAACGGAGAAGGCGAGTCGCCTCTCTAGAACATAAAGGTCGGGACAAGCTAAATTTGTCCCCTAAAACAGACTAGGTTGAGGTTTTGGCCTGAAAGCTAGCAGAACTTGAAAAACGACTAGCCGAAGGTAATAAAGAGAAAGTGGCTACGATTAAATCATCGTCGCCATTCTCCCCAAAAATTGATCGAGAAAAGGTCGATCCGAACAAAAAGGCCCCACACATGGAGAGTTATGATGGTTCAGAAGATCCGTATGAACACAACCATACATCTGACCGGCTGATGAATTACTATAACTACTCGGATGCTACCAAGTGTCAGATGTTTATGAGAACGCTTAAGAAGGATGCTCAACAGTGGATGATAACGTTATCATCGAACTCAGTTTCATCGTTGAAAGAGCTCTATGATAAATTCCATGTCAGATTTGGTAGTAACAAGAAGAGGGGAAGCCACTGGGTCCTTAGCTCAGATCAGGCAATATTCGAACGAAACTTTGGGCCAATACGTGAAGAGGTTTCGGGAAGTAAACGGACATGTTAAAGATTTAAATGATCATCAGGCTATCGGAATATTCCAGAATGGTTTAGATGTGGTGAAATCAAAGAAACTGGTGAAGGACTTAATGTTCAACTATCCGAATGACTTGGCCAAGGCCTTTGACATAACAGAAGGGTTCATAACTGTGGAAGAAACGATGAGCAGTCTAAAGCCGAATACAATGGAGAAGCCGAAGGATCAAGACATGAGTAATTTTTCGAAATCAAACAATAATAACAACAAGTTCGACAATCAAATGAAGAACTTCGACAATGAGGTTTCGAAAAAAGGTTGACCACCCTTCCCGAACCGATCGGGCAGCAATATTTAAGGAAATTAAGGATAAGCCCTAATTTAAGCCTTGCCTTAACAATACTCGTCCGGAAAGAGGAAATCATAATAGCTACTTTAATTATCACTAGACCTGGCAAAATTGGCTCGAGCCTGCGGGCCGGGCCAGCCCGCCCGTTAAAAATTGGGCTATGGCCTTTATTTTTTCAGCCCACTAAAATCTGGGACTTTTTGGCCCGGCCCAATGAAAGCCCGCCCGTTGGCGCCCGGCCCGCCCGGTCATTTTAAAAAAAACCTATCTATATCTTATCTGGCTATGTTAGTATGTTACTTGGAAGAGAAAAATTAAAGAAGAGAAACATACTGAAAGTTACGTCTCTGTCTCTACTCTCTGCTTGAGTGTTTCTTTTCCTAGATCTAGATCTGAAAATTGAGACTTTGATACCGGAGAGTCTAAGAGAGTCAAAGACTAAGACAAAGAGACGACGATGACTCACGACTGAGACAGAGATGAAGACGATCGATTGATCGACCACGCCGACTGTGAAAGCAGTGAAGCTTCTTCTCTTCATCCAAAATCCACGCCGAGTCGCCGACTGTGAAGCTTACTCTTCTCTTCGATAGTTTGATCGATCGACCACGAGGTCCACGACGACTGAGAAGGTTTGATTTTTTCCTTTATATGATTTTTCTGGTCATTATATAATATATCTCAGTGACTCAGTGTCATTTTTTACTTTATATTTTTTCATTTTTTTTGAAAGAAAAAAATAATGTTTATTGATTTCTAATATGTGAAAAAAAATATATTAGACAGCCTTTCCCCCCTTTCTATGTGGATTTATCACTGGAGTGAAACTAGCTTTCTGAAAAAGTTTTTCTGGAAATGTTTATTGATTTCTAATATGATTTATTGATTTTTGGATGTCATAGACTCATAGACTCAGAAATCTGTCTTCTTATTTTTGGCCTGTTTCTAGTTCATTATAGTTAACTTCTTAATTAAAATGCCTTTATAATCATACATATATGCATAAATGTATGTATTGTTTTCTTTAAACTCCAATCTAGAAGTTGAGATTACTTGATTGAGGCAAAAAGGGAGTGTTCTTTTATATCTCCGACGAACGGATCATTACATACATTTCATTTGTCAAAGTATTAATCATAACAGTTTTACTTTTCAAAAAGCTAATTAAGTGGGTTTGTCTGTTTGATAAATTGTCAATTCCGTATCTCTGTGTGATTTATTTTCATTTTCAGGCATAGTTAAGTTGAGTTGTATATCTCTGTATGTGGTTTGGCTGGTTAGAAAGTGATACTCGTTGTTATTTGCTTTACTGCTAGCTAATGTATTTCAGTGTTTTATATTCCTCCCATCATTCATCATTGTAAGTGTAATCTTCAATTGCATCCTAATTTAGTTACTTTTTTAATAACTCTCATTAGTCATTTGAGATAAAAGTATAAACTACATAATAGTTCATATAACTCATCATTTATGCTAAAGGCTAGCTGGTTTGGTAGAAAAGAATGTGTTTTAGGTACTAAATGGATGAATCAATTATAAGATGGTCCATATATAATGACACATTTATAAATCTTTTTGTACAGGATGTCAAGTCATTCTTTCACTAGCAGATGGGATTGATAAATCTTATTTCTATTGATGCCTTGATGAGTTGATAGTGGCATACTGACATGTCAAATGAAATCAATATTCTTGCTAAGTTGTTGTTTTAATATTTGAATGTGTACTTTATCATTTATCAATCATTATATGTAAATTATAATATGTTACAACTTTTCCGGCCTTTAATTAAGTGGAGACATGACTGAATGATTGATTATAATTAAAATATTATTGTGAATTTGTGATGTAGAACATATGATTTAAAAAAAGAAATGAAAAAGCCCGCGGGCCGGGTCGGGCCGGCCCCACTCGGGCCATGGGCTGCTTAATTTCAGCCCACTAATTCCAGGGCCATTTTGGCCCGACCCGCTTGGGCCAGCCCGGACCGTTTGCCAGGTCTAATTATCACCAGACATCCGGACACTCTACAAAAGACTGCAGGGATTTGAAGGACCTAATTGAGAAGAATGTTTAGAGTGGGGAATTAGTTTAGTACGTCGTGGACAAGAAGGTTCAAGAAGAGGGCAAAATAATACCAGTCATGAGTAGAACCCTCAACCATAACCAGTGCAAACAGTTCGGCGAGTGGTGGACGTAATAACATGTGGCTTGGTCTGGAGTGCTATTAAACCATCGGAACCTATTAAACTGCATGATGGAGTGTTGGTAATCATTACACGGGTTGGATCGGTGGACATGAAGAAGATCATGGTTGATAACGGTTCATCGATCGATATATTGTTCCTTCATGCGTAGCAAATGATGGATTTAGAGGGAAGGAAGATGGAGATTGGGCAGGAGCCCCCACTATACGGATTCAGCAATAACCCAGTTTGAGTAGTAGGTGTAATCGAATTATCGATCATCTTCGGGACAGCTCCTCTACAAATGGAAGTGATCTGTAAATTTTTCATGGTACATGTGGATTCGTCGTATAATGTCATACTCGGGAGATCGACACTAATGGCTCTACAGGCGATGACTTCCATACCCCATTTTAAAATAAAGTTTTCTACACCAAACGACGTCGATGAAGTCGTTGGAGATCTTGACTTAGCAAGGAGATGTTATCAAAACGCTTTAGTCTCTTCGAGAGTATAGGTTAACATGCAAAGGGATCAAACCAAGGAGGTTCGAGTTGGAAGTGTAGAAGTCAGGAACTTATCGGCTTTGAGTAATGGATTGTACAAAAGTCAAAAACACTTAGCATATTGGGATTATCAAGTTTTTTTCTTTTATGACTGTAAAATTTTTCAAGTTATTAATAGGAATGAGCATTCAATTTTGTCAAATGATAGTTTTTGTCCATTTTGATGTTTTGTGTATCGAATGTATAAGGTCGGATAACGGTATAAGGTCGGATGGAAGCTCGCATAGGGGTCAGAAAGTTTATTATGAAATAGACAACGCATAACATCCTTCGTGATGGATCAGTGTTGTGAGACCCCAGATTTTATGAATAAATATTTAATTTTTTCGAAATATTTTTATTAATATTATGTTGTGGATTTGATATAATGTTATAGTTGTGGGTAATATTTATAAATTTTGCAAGGTATGCAAGTTGTTATATTATATTCGATTGGTCAGGGAATATTCTTTGTGTCGGAGAATATTCGTACGACGGCACAATCATTGGTGGACCCCACAACGGAATTATTGTCGGATTGAGAAAATGACAAAAATATTTTTATGAAAATAACGGCGAAAGTTTTACCGTTAATACTGTTGAACTACTCGGTAGTAAAAGTACAGTAATACACGTGGTTGCATAATAACACACGATATTGATTATTGATGCTTACGTGAGAAATCATTCAGTTTTGTTCAATTATTGCTATAGTAATTGTTGCATAGTATCTCACGTTATTTGATTCAATTATTGTCGATATTTTATATTTTGTTAAAATCAATAATTGAGACGACAAAGTTATTAATATTATTATTTGCAATATTAACGATGTCTAGAAGTTCTGTCAAGGAGAGGATAGATAATCTAATTACGCGCCAATAGGGAGAAATCCTTATTGAAAAGCCATCTCTTTCCTGGGAACGACCTGGTCGATTAATATTGTGAATTATAATAAAGATGATAAAGTTGTTTAAAATTATTAAGGTGATTTATATGAAAATTTGCTTATTTTATGGACCCTATTTACCCATTTTTCAAAATATTCGGTAGAAATTTTTTATAAAGGTGGGGCCCATTTATGTTGGAAAATGATTTTGGAAATGGAAGAGTATACTTACGGAAGTATATGGTGGGAGAAAATGATATGTGAAAGTGATAGGTGTGTGAGTGAAAAATGGTGGAAAAATGGTAGTGTGATAGTGATGTGTAAGAGTGTAGTGAAATTGATTTTTGGTGGTGGGGGGTGGGTGGGTGATTGATGTTGGTTAAGTGGTAGAAAAAATTAAGTTCCATTATTTATTATTCCGCACTTATTATCCTGTTGGAACATTCTGTCGGTGTGAATTTCACCTGACCTGGTTTCGTTATTATTATTCTGTTGGAATAACCTGTCTATGTGAAGTACTGCATGCATGGTGATTTCTTTTGTTATTTCATTCGTTATTATACTCAGTTGGTTAAAATTTTGACTTCTATACTCCATGAAATTAGTGGAATATCCTTGCTATTTGCTCTTCATCCAGTATTTTTTATGGAAATATTCTTCTGAGCATTCTTGAATTTTACTCTACAAAGAAGTATCATGTTAACAATTTGAACGTTATTAGTTCCTGGATAAATTAATTCTTGAACTTGTTTTTATTGAATTCTTATATCATTGTCATCATCCTCATGTTTATATTTTATTGAAAGTCATATGTGGCATGTAGTGCATAAATGAACTTGGTATGATTATGACCAGGGATTATTCGGTATAATCATAACCGTAATATTACAAATGATGTGTTAAAAATTCTCATTGGCCCGTAGTGCATTGATGGACAGTTGTTGGCATGATCATGACAATTGATGAATACACGAATATCCTTGACCCGTAGTGCATGGATAATTTGTGGTCGTGACCCTGATGAATATCCTTGGCCGTAGTGTAGGGATGATGTGGATTATTTAATAAGCTGAGTCTCAGCGATAAAAGTGATGAAAAATATTTTTAAATCATAAAAGATAGTAGATTTTATTCTCTACTTGACTCTTTTAATGGATTGTTTATTCCGCTGCAGTTAAACTTGATGTCTATTGTATATTATCAGTTTAACATTGTTGAAGAGTAATGATAATTTATTCTGCATTATCTTAGTCATAATATTTCTTACTGGGCTAGTTGAGCTCACCCTTTCTTTCACTGTTCTCTTCAGGAAATGAGAACGTAACTGGGACGAGTCGGGGAATGGAGTGATGGTCCGGATGATAATATTAGCTAATAGTCCTCACTATTCTGTTAAATAGTGTGACAATAAATGTAATGAGGACTTATTCTGAGAGTGGATATTGTCTAGAAGATAATATTTGTATTTAAACTCACAGATCTCTTGTTGTATAATTAAGATTGTATTTTTATTCTGTACCATGTATTTGACGACTCAGAATAGGTGATGTATTCCTATTTTGGGGGCGTCACAAGTGTCCTCCCAAATGGATGACATCCTTTTAGACGGACCAATGTTCTCCGGAACGGATGACATCCTTCGTGACGAACCAACGTCCTCCCGAACGAATAACTTTCTTAGGGATTAACCAGCATCCTCCCGAACTTATAACTTCAATTAAAGTTTTCCATGACTAATTGATTTACTCTATTAGTTTAAGTTTCTTATAAACAAGAGAGTGGGGGTGTGACGCCCCCAAAATTAGGTATACATCACTCATCTTGAGTCGTCAGATACATTGTACATAATTCAAATACAACTACTAATACCACTGTCGTGTATAATACGACAAAATACAACTGTGAGTTTGATTACAATAATTGTCTACTAGAGATCATACAAACTCAAAAGGAGTCCTCATTACAATTATTAATACACTATTTCTCAGAATAGTGAGGACTACTAATGCTATCCTCTGGACCGTCACTCCATTCCCCGACTAGTCCCTGTTATGTTCTCATTTCCTGAAGAGAACAGTGAAAGAAAGGGTGAGCTCAACTAGCCCAGTAAGAAATATTATGACTAAGATAATGCAGAATAAATTATCATTAGTCTCCAACAATGTTAAACTGATAAAATATAATAGACATCAAGTTTAACTGCAGCGGAATAAGCAATCCATTAAAAGAGTCAAGTAGAGAGAATTGAATCTACTATCTTTTATGATTTAAAAAGTTTTTCATCACTTTTATCGCTGAGACTCAGCTCAATAAATAATCCACATCATTAAATCATCCCTGCACTACAGGCCAAGGATATTCATTAGTATCACGACCACGAATTATCCATGCACTACGGGCCAAAGATAATCGTGTTTTCATCAACGGTCCTGATCATGCCATAAAATAATTATCTTTGCACTACGGCCGAAGAGAATCTTTAGCCATAATCATACCAAAAACTGTCCATCAATGCACTACGGGCCAATGAGGACTTTTTCTACATCATTTGTAATATTACGGTCATGATTACACCGCATAATCTCTGGTCATAATCATACCAAGTCCATCTATGCACTACAGGCCACAGATGACTTTCAACGTAACATAAACATGAGGATGATGACAATGTTATAAGAATTCAATAAAACAAGTTCAAGAATTATTTTATTCAGAAATTATTAACGTTCAAATTGTCAACATGATACTGTTTTGTAGAGTAAAATTCAAGAATGATCAGAAGAATATTTCCATGAAAAGATACTGGATGAAGCGCAAATATCAAGGATATTCTACTAATTTCATGGAGTATAGAAGTCAAAACTTTAACCAATTGAGTATAATAAAGAATGGAATAACAAAAGAAATCACCATGCATGCGGTACTTCGCATAGACAGGTTATTCCAACAGAATACTAAATAACGAAATCAGGTCAGGTGAAATTCACACCGACAGGATGTTCCAACAGAATAATAAACGAGGAATAATAAATGATGGAACCAGGTCCGGCGTATAGCACAGACATGATATTCCGACAGAATAATAAAGACGGAATAATATAAATGGAACCAGGTCCGGCGTATAGCACAGACAGGATATTCCGACAGAATAATAAAGACGGAATAATAAAAATGGAACCAGGTCCGGCGTATAGCACAGACAGGATATTCCGACAGAATAATAAAGACGGAATAATAAAAGAATGTCACCAAGTATAGGGTAGACCGCGTATACAGGTTATTCCAACAGAATAATAAGAAATGGAATAACAACAGTTCTCTTCATGAATAAGAAAGAATAACACCCCTTACCGTAACAAAAACTGGATATAGAAGTAGTGAAGTAGCAGAATATCTTCTTCTTTTCTCTCTATAATTTTCTCCCTATAGCTTCTCTCTATAATTTCTCTCACTAGAGTTTCAATGAATTCGTAAGAAAATAATGAAGGAATGAGCTTCTATTTATAGGAAAATGGAATGCATAGTAACTAATCCATGAACGGTCCAGATTGATTTACTTTAATCTGACGATCCATATTTAAAGAAAAATCTTTTAAATAAAATATAATATATTCTATTTATATAAAAAGATTTTTACTATGCAAAAACTATGCAACACTATGCAAAACACTATGCAACACTATGCATAATAAAATATAATATATTCTATTTATAAAATAACTTTAATAAAGTATTCTGTTTTATATAAAAAGATGTTTCTATTTTATTACGTTAATAATACGAATAAAACAAAACGTCATCATCGCTAGAATAATTCATATTATTAATCGAAAATAATTGAATTAAACTGAGCGACTTCTCACATAAATATCAATAATCAATACTGTGTGCTACTATGCAACAACGCGTATTACTGTACTTTTACTACCCAGTAGTTCAACAGTTTTAACGGTAAAACTCCCGCCGTTATTTTCAATAAAATATTTTTGTCGTTTTCTCAATCCGACAATAATTCCGTTGTGGGGTCCACCAATAATTGTACCGTCGTACGAATATTTTCGACACAAAAAATATTCCCTGACCAATCGAATATAATATAACAACTTGCATACTTTGCAAAATTTATAAATACTACCCACAACTATAATATTATCTCCAATTCACACCATAATATAAAAAATTATTTCGAGAAAATTAATTCTTTATTCATAAAATCTGGGGTTTCACAATCTCCCCTCCTTATGGAATTTCGCCCTCGAAATTTACGTACGTACCTGGTATGCCGAACAGGTGAGGATACCTTGACTTTACTTCAAATTCTAACTCTTGAGATATAACATTTGAGTGTTGAATACGATTCTTCTTATCCAAGATTGTAACACGTATCTCTCAAACGTTAAATCATCCGCTATCTCGTCCGGTTCTAACTTAATAATGTGGTTCGGGTCGTCCACATATTACGTAACATTGATACGAAAAAAAACGTTATGAACACGCAATATATTTGGCGGTAAAACGAGTCTATAAGCCACAGTTCCTACTCAATCGAAGATTTCAAATGGGCCAATTAAATCGAGGGTTGAGATTTTCGCTCTTCAACAACTCTTGCTTCTAAATAACACCCTCTTGAACCTTCTTCTTCACATTCATCAGATTCGGGTATGTAGCTTGAGCGTCTTAACTTTATCGATTAAAGTCAATTTTACTCGTATATTCGTTATCTTCACGTGAGTTTCCTAGAGTCTTTACACTCTATCTTCCTCATTTGCCGTTATCCGAAATGAGTCTTTGTGTTAACAACATCGCACTTGTAAACGCATACGATCTTCTACTCAGCACGTCAGCTACCATGTTCGCTTCCCACGTAATATTGCATGGTGCGATCGTAATCTTCAACAGCTCGAGCCAACATCTTTGGCACGTTATACGTTCGTTTTAGGTGAAGAAAATATTTGAGGGTTTAAGAAATGGGTTTTGTACTGGTGTCAATACAAAATTCGATTTCACGCTCTGGGGTAGGCTAAGAAGTCTTCAGGAATACGTCAAGAGATTTATTAATGATAAAAATATCATTCAAAACTGTTACTCACATCCAAGACTTGGATAGTACGTCACATTGATACCAACTGTGACTTCTATCCCTTAACCTAGATAGCACCTCACAATGATACCTATCAACTTGTTATCTTCATTCACGACGTCGCCTACAGAAAGTCTGGCTTCGGTGCATTCACACAAGGAAGTCATCAACAAAAGGATCGGGGCTCTTTACTTATGGCTTGATATGACAATGATTGAATTTAGTGGTTTGGTTGCTTAAATTCGCATAATAGGTTGGTTAGGAATATGAAAGCTAACAACCTTACGAAAAACATGACGAGTAGTTAACCAATCGTTTCCTAAAATCGCATCAAAGCAAGTATTTTCAAAGAGACAAGATCAACACGTAACGTGAAAGTGTCGATTTGAATCAAATAAGATTTATAAACAGTGGAGGTAACGAAGGTTTCTCCCAATGGAGTTTCAATAGATAAATCAAAGTTTAACTTCTCCGGAGTTAAGTACAAACATTGAACACAACTAGGTGAAATAAAAGAGTGAGTAGAACCGGTATCTAACACGGTATAGACTTCGTAAGAGCTTATGAAACTTACCCGTGATAATTTTATTCAGGTTCCTCGTCACGAGAGAAAAAAAAACGCTCTCTCTTAAACTACCGGCTTTGGCTTGTCTGGGACATCCTTTGGCATCATTATCCCAGCTGGAATTGACTTCATCATACGACAGAATCGAGCTAGGTGACCTTCTCTTCCGCAATTAAAGCATGCTTTGGACTGGCGCACAGTTTGGACGGATGTGTCCCTCCTGTCCGCATTTGAAACATACGACCGGTGGTCGTTCTTCTTCCTTTAAAACGGTGCTGGTCGACGTCTTTACGTCATTGTTGAACCTTCTCTTCTTGAAATGTCCATTCTTATTTTGGCCATGATTACCACCGAAGTGGTTACCATTCTTGGTATGATAATTTCCCCCGCGATGGTTATCATTGTTCGATGGCCGTTGCCACGGTATGATTATTATCGTGTTGCTGGTCATTACCTTTTGGTTGTGATAACTCATTATCGCGCTCCACTAACTGAGCCCTATTCACAATATCTGAATATAAACAAAGTTTATGAGAAATGAGGTATTGACGTATATCGGGTTTCAAACCTCGCAGAAACATTCGCGCCATTCGCTCCTCATTATCGACCAAATGGGATGCAAACCGGGACAACTCCGCAAACTTAGCCTCGTACTGCAACACGGTCATATTGTTTTGCTCCAGCTTGATAAACTACCTCCTTCATGTGACGAATACTTTCGGGAAAGTACTTGTCGTTGAACAGCTCTTGGAACTTCTCCCAAGACATCTTGAGTGCGTCAGTCTGGGTACGTTTTACAGATTCCCACCAATGATCTCCTTCTTCACGCAACATAAAGGTGGCGAAGGAACCTTTTGCTCCTCTGAGCATCCCAAGACATCAAATATCTTGGTGATCTGCTTTAACCACGTCTCCGCCTTAAGTGGTTCTGGCTTTCCCAAAAACTCTGGTGGTCCCAGCTCCTTGAATGCTTAGCGGTGACCAACCGTGGGTTGCCATTGTCTTTACCTGCATTATGAACAGGAGCCGCCTTCTCCCGTTGTTGCATGAATTGCATAAAGTCTCTGACCATCCCATCATTCACCATTTCATCGGTGTTATTATTTTATGAGGAGATTGTCCTCTAGTTGCACATTATCCTGATTATTGATCTGTGGAGACTCAACGTCTCCTGTGCTCCATTGATAATCTAACATTCTCGGATGCCATTTTCAAACACTGCCACAAAATAAGGGTTAATTAACATATCACATATTATCCCAAACTTTGACCGACCAATTAAATAGCAATAAACTTAGTAGGTCATACTAGCGAAGGAATTCCCCGTCTCTCCCCTCCTAGTCTAGTCTCACATCTTAGCCAGGGATCATATCCCTAAGCTCTGATACCAACTGTGACGCCCCCAAAATTAGGTATACATCACCCATCTTGAGTCGTCAGATACATGGTACAGAATTCAAATACAACTTACTAATACCACTGTCGTGTATAATACGACAAAATACAACTGTGAGTTTGATACAATAATTGTCTACTAGAGATCATACAAACTCAAAAGGAGTCCTCATTACAATTATTAATACACTATTTCTCATATAGTGAGGACTACTAATGCTATCCTCTGGACCGTCACTCCATTCCCCGACTAGTCCCTGCTATGTTCTCATTTCCTGAAGAGAACAGTGAAAGAAAGGGTGAGCTCAACTAGCCCAGTAAGAAATATTATGACTAAGATAATGCAGAATAAATTATCATTAGTCTCCAACAATGTTAAACTGATAAAATAATAGACATCAAGTTTAACTGCAGCGGAATAAGCAATCCATTAAAAGAGTCAAGTAGAGAGAATTGAATCTACTATCTTTTATGATTTAAAAAGTTTTTCATCACTTTTATCGCGTGAGCTCAGCTCAATAAATA